>SNQJ01S0011044.1:162804-175879 GCA_010110895.2 Picea sitchensis
GCAAAGTCGCCAGGTTCCATCTTTCTTCTGTACCAGCACGATTGGGCTCCCGCAAGGTGATGAGATGGGATGGATGTTCCCCTTGTGGAGAAGTTCTTGGATCTGTCGCTTGATCTCATCATTCTCTAATAGATAGCAGCGATAGACTGGCCCATTGGGTAGCGATGCGTTGGGGGTCAGATCGATGGGGTGCTTGACCTGCCAGTGCAGAGGTACCCCGGTAGGTGAGGAGAATATATCTGAGTATTCTTCCACGACCTTATCTACTTGCTTCTTCTGTGTGGAGAGGTCGATCGCAGATACCTTGGATGTGGTTGTGATCTTTCTCTTATTCTGAGAGAGAATCACAAAGAAGACAAACTTCCTCGTCTGACAAATGACCTTCCTGCATTGCTTAGCAGAGATCAAGGAAATAACACTAGGTGGGACTGCCTAGGGTATCCTGTACAATTTCCTGTTCAAAGTAATAATAACACTACGAGGCCTAGACTCATATACAACATGAAATTTCCATAAATAAGGTTGGCCCTAAAGAACATCACAAACTTCGAGAGGAGCAACATCACACAATACCTCGTCTTTCAAGGGCTTGATGTCGTACGATAGTTGGCACTGTTGGCTGACATGGAGATCGCTTCCTTGGCAGAGCCATCCAATGGTGTAGGGATGTGGGTGCGACATTGTCAGCAGGGCTAGCCACTTGACGACCTCTGCTGAGATGAGGTTCTTCTGGCTACCGCTATCAACGATGAAGTGCAGCGGAGTTCCTTTTACCCACATCTATGAATGGAAGAGGCATTCTCCTTCTTTTGGCTCATCTAGTTCACCAGGTTGGAGCTTGGTGGTAGCAACGGTGGCACTAGGTTCCACATCAATGATCTGTCTTCCCCTTTCTGGTTCTAGCTCAGAGTCTAAACCCGCATCTGATTCAGAGCCTTTCAATTCGGCCACCAGCGACTGCTTTGAGCGGTAGTCAGCAGTGTTGTGCCAAGGGCTCTTATGGAAGTCACACCACTTCCCGGTATCTTTCTTTGTCTTTCCAGTGTCCTTCTTTGCTTGCGGCTTGGACTGGTTGTCCTAATACTATCCATATTTGATTTGTCCTTTGTTCTGTGGGTTGGGGCCGCCCTTTCCTGGATTTTGTTGTGAGGGGTTCCCAGGCCCAAATTGTTGTGTCTTTTGTTTGAGCTTCTGCTCGATTTTGACGGCATATCGTAGGTCGTGCCCAAGGATGAGATGTACAGAAATTTCATTTCGGCCTGGATGTATCTATGCAGAGCACCAAAATACTTGAGCACCAAATGTCACTCTGAATATTTGATACCCATCTTGGTGCACAAGGTATGAAAGATATTTGTGAAATCTGGCACTGATTGGTCTCTTTCTTTCCGCAGTGTGGTCCATTTGGTATACAAGTCGTCATAACTTCCGACAGGGTAGTATTGTTCCTTAATAAAATCCTTGAAGGATTCCCAGGTGGTCATGACTGTAAATAATGAGGGTTCCTCTGTTTCCTTTTTCTCATAGAAAGTTTCCCACCAATCTTTGACATGGGGAACGGCTTTGAGGAGCGCAAAAGTAATATTTTCTCTATTCGAAAAGTTATGGACAGAAAAATACCCTTCTAGTAGATTCAACCACTTGTCTAAAACATCTGCATCTATCTGACCTTCAAATATAGGAATATCGAAGTTTATTTGTACCTTCAAGGGGGAGGCACCTCTGCTTGAAGAAGATGTGTCGCATGTTGGCAGCCACCGAAGGATTTGCGTGAAAATATCCATCATCTCGTTCCTTTGTTGCATGAGGGCTTCCTCAATCAACAGTTTGAAAGGATCTCCTGTCCCATCATCTTTCTTTTCTCCTACCATGAGAGGTCGCTTGGGCATGCAAGAGATTTTTTCCTCAAGAGAAACAAGCTCGAGACCCAACTCTTTGTACTCCGACCTCGTTGGGGCATGCATTAAGACGACACAGAGCAGGCCGCTTTGATACCATTGATCCAGATTTTATGAGTAGAATGAAATGACTACAGATTATTAACAGGTGCTTAACACAAAATAAAAGAGATACAGTAAAACTGGTTTTCTGTTGAATAAGTAAATAAGTTGAAACTGTAAAATGCAGCAGAAACAAGCTCAGAGAAGAGATGTGATGGTTGCGCTCATTCGCAAGAAGATGATTACAATGAGGCTCTGAAGGACTTTTTACAATAAACAGGAATGCCAAAATCCCTAGACATCCAAAAACCTAACCCTAGGAGATGAAGCACCAAAAGTCATGTGGGCCCCATCTAGGTAAGTTAGTACATCAACTTCTCGGGGTCATAAATTTTTCATACGATCTTCGTTTTAGGCATATGATAGCCCGTTGGAAAGGTATCCTTGAGGAGATTAATTTTGGGGGCTCAATTATTCTTTTGACTATAATTGAGAATCTCGATCCCGAAAAACCTTCATTTAGGCCCTCAAAATGGCCTTGGAAGTTAAAACTGCTAAAAATAGTATTTTGCCAAAATTGTCAGAAAATTGTTTTGAGCCAGTTGAAAAAGGTGGGTGGCCATTGATATCCACCTAGATCAACCTATGGTAGAGGTCATATTTCCATCAACTCACGATAATATTGTGATTTTTTAAAAACATTGTGATATTTTAGGAGAATAAAATATCATGATGTTTTGTGGCGATATTATTGCTAACAAGGGGACATTGTGATATGTCGTGATGCTAATGATAATTTCATGGTTTTTGCAGCATTGCATTAAATATCAAATATTATTGTTGTCCATTGATATAACTATATCATGAACTTTATGACTAAATGAACTTTTGAGAAGTTAGACTTGATAACTTATGAGATAATCTTATGTAATTAACTGAGTTGGGTGTTATTCATTGTAATGGCCATGCCCTTGTTTTTATGGTATGAGATATTCTTATGTAATTAACTGATTTGGGTGTTATTCATTGTAATGGCCCTTCCCTTGTTTTTATGGTATGAGATATTCTTATGTAATTAACTGAGTTGGGTGTTTTTCATTATAATGGCCCTGCCCTTGTTTTTATGGTACACCCATCAATGTAGAAGACAATATTGGATTGGTTTGGGATTCGAGACATTGATTGTTGTTTTAAGAGGTTTTGTTTCCTCGCTTACTTAGGACGAGGAAGACCTCCTTGTGTTGAGATTTTGATTATCATGACTAAATCCAAATTCCTTTAATTGCTTATGCACGTATTTCCTTCCTTATCATTGTTGTTATGTATATTTTTTCATAGCATTATTGATTCACTTATTGGCATCCATTTTCCAATAGTTTGATTCACCATTCTCTAATGGGACTAACTATATAGTTATATTATATTCCATCCTAGATTTATTTTATTTATCATGAATGTATCTACCCAAATGTGGTGATAAATGAGGGGTTTTACTAACTATTCCTAAGAGAATATTTTTCTCACAGTTTTGGTAAGGTGTCATTTCAACTAGTTAATTTTCCCCATCATTTCCTTCCTACACAACTTTCAACTCAACCTTTTCTAATTACGCTCATTGTTGGGATCACAATATTCCGACACAAGGTCCAAAGATTTTGGAATTTTTAGATAACAATGATTAATCCTAGGGGGGGAAATGAAAATAAAGATTCAAGAATCAAAATACAAAAATGCCATAGATAAAAAAACAAATCTAGATTCTAAATAAAAGCTATATCTTCCAAAGTCCACAAAAAATCGGCAAGAAGAGGGAAAACTAATGGGAATTGCAAAACCTATCAAAAATCTAAAAAAAAGGACATGTTGAATTTTTTACACATACCTGCAAATACAAAAAACGTTGATGGGAATCAATCACCAATCCATAATAATGATCCAGGTGGATATCGGTGGCCACCCATCTCTTCCAATTGGCTCACATACATCTTTCATTTTGGCAGTTATAGTTTTTTTCTAATTTTTCGGGTCCTAAACTTCTGGGGTTGTTTTGAGGCCCTCAACAACGTTTTTTGGGCCTGCCACAGTCACACTATAGCTTCTATCCAGAGTGTGACTGTATAATGTGTAGTCCTCGGATATAAATTTCCAACGAGATATCGTGCGCCTAAAATGGAGATCATATTTCAAAAGTTACGACCTCGGGTAGTTGATGTACCAACTTACCACATTGGGGCCCACACGAATTTTGGCATTTCATCTCCTAGAGTTAGGTTTTTGGATGTCTATGGTTTTATGTTTACTTCTTGATGCTAAAAAGACCTAGGAGCCTCATTGTAATGTGATCAGACGAATCCACTCATAAATCTGGATCAAGTAAACAATAGATGGCTAATGAAAACAATATGTTTATGGTCCTTAAATCAAGGAAAATTTGTGGAAACCTTATTTTATCTAAAACCCCTTCATCTGTTTTCAAAATGAATGAAAAAGGGTGAAAAAACTAGTTATAATGTGGATTGTCTATGGGCAGGGCAATATTTCTATCAACTCGCAATAATATAATATTTTTTTTTGAAAACATCATGATATTTTCGGGACCAGAAAACATTGTGATGTTTTGTGGTGATATTATCACTAAGTATGGGACATGATGATATATCACAACGTCAATGATAGTTAAACGACTTTTGAAACATTGCATTAATATCAAATATTATTGCGGTCCATTGATATTTGTATCAAGAACTTGATGACTAAATGAAATTTTGAGGTGTTAGACTTGATAACTCATGGGATATTATTATGTAATTAATTGAGGTGGGTGGGGTGGTATGCATTGTAATGGCCCTACCCTTGTACATGACAGTATTGGATTGCTTTGGGATTCGAGACATTGATTAGGGTTTTAAGTTTTTTTTTATCCTTTCCCAAAAAGGAAAACCACCATGCGTTGAGATTTTGATGATCAATAATAAATACAAATTCCTCTAATTGCTTATGAGTGCATTGCTTTCCTTATTATTGTTGTTATGTATATGTTTTCATAAATTATCGATTCACTTATTAGATTCAATTTTCCAATATTTTCATACACCATTCTCCAATGGAACTAATCTTCTAGTTATATTATATTCCATCCTAGATTTATTTTATTTATCATGAATTTGTCTATTCCAATGTGGTGATAAATGAGTGATTTTACTAAAAAAAAAAAATTAGCGAATAATTTTTTCACAATTTTTGTACTTCAATTTCAATTTAGGTGAAGATATTTATTCACAAAACAATCGTTGTATAATTTATTTTAACCTTTTTTTTAATGATTTTTCATTATCTTCATTCATGAGATGTGTGCACTAGCCTAGGATTTATAGTGGAAACCATCTAAATTTGAACTTCTAGTCCCTCCACTAAATAATCTTGGTCAATTACAACATCTCCTAGATTAAAAAATAAAAACAAAAATATAAAATACTAAATTGGAGTTGTCCTCTCATCCATTGTTCTTGGGGAAGTGAATGGTAAAATATATACCAAGTGTCATGTTTCTTTCAACTTGTCATTCCTTGTTGATCAATTTAGTTCTTCATCATGTGTGAGGATCAGATGCTAACATGGAGCTTGAGGGAATCTAATTATTGAAAGGAAATTCCTCCTATGGCTGGGAGAACTTGTCCTTTGGCTACTACTCTTTGTTGTATATTTTAGTGACAAAAGGATTCACCATTGTATCCATTTCCAAACTTGAAAGGACGATGTTCCAGTTTCATTCTTTTGCAATGGGCTCTATATTTTCACTATAAGTGACCCCTTTGCCTCCTAGAATTTTCTTTTCTCCTTTTCCTATTAGCAATTTGAAACAAGGATGGATTTGGACCTGGTGCTCTTTGTTGTGGGATCCTCTTTTAGCATTGAATCCAAAACTTCAAAACAATTTCTCATGACTGAGGAAGATGCCTTTTCTTTTCAAGACATTGACCCTACATATTTCCTTTTTCCTGAGGATTTGAAAACTACCCTCTTTCCAAAACATATCCAATCCCTTGATTATTGGGAGGACACTTCTTTAGCAAGTTCTTTATGAAGTGTCCATACTCATGGAAACCCATACATTTGAATAGAAGTTGCTCATATTATAGTTCTTGCACATGAATCTAGCTGCCTATTTGGAGTTATTTTGCCTTGGGGGGCGTTCTTGTAGGTTTAATTCAACACAAATTCGCACATAAGAATGCATTCCCAATCTTGGACCAACTTTACGAAGATAGCTTCGTAGTGTATTTCCAAATGTTCGACAACACAGGTATTCCAACAGAGGACGAACACCTTCAGTAACCACTCACATAACCAGATCAAAGATCAACACACCGATGTTTTCATGTGGTAAAACCCCTACGGGGAAACATCCNATAGGCTAGAAGGAGCTAGGGTTTTGGACGAACTCTCGGCCATGCATGGCTGGGAGTTTCAGTTAACTGACCCAAATCTTTTTGTCCCATCAGAAACTTTCCTGTTTTTGTGCTTTGTTAGGTAAACGCGGGTTGTAGTAGGCCAGCCAGTGTTCCAACGCGTGCAGTAGTAGGCCTGCCAGTGTTCCAACGCATGCAGTAGAGGGTTAGGGCGCGTGCCACTTGATTTAAGAGGATTTTCAAGAGTTTATTCAGCATGGCTTTGGCAAGGAAGAGATATGAGTTGGACTGATGCCAGGTAAGCATGTGTGGTGCAATTTAGGGTTATAACAGTAAGTTAGTACATCAACTTCTCGGGGTCGTAAATTTTTCATACGATCTTAGTTTTAGGCATATGATAGCCCATTGGAAAGGTATCCTTGAGGAGATTCATTTTGGGGGCTCAATTATTCTTTTGACTATAATTGAGAATCTTGATCTTGAAAAACCTTCATTTAGGCCCTCAAAATGGCCTTGGAAGTTAAAACTATTAAAAATAGTAAATTGCCAAAATTGCCAGAAAACTGTTTTGAGCCAGTTGGAAAAGGTGGGTGGCCACTTATATCCACCTAGATCAACCTATGGTAGAGGTCATATTTCCATCAACTCACGATAATATTGTGATTTTTTGAAAACATTGTGATATTTTAGGAGAAGAAAATATCATGATGTTTTGTGGCGATATTATCGCTAACAAGGGGACACTGTGATATGTCATGATGCTAATGATAATTTCATGGTTTTTGCAACATTGCATTAAATATCAAATATTATTGTTGTCCATTGATATAACTATATCATGAACTTTATGACTAAATGAACTTTTGAGAAGTTAGACTTGATAACTTATGAGATATTCTTATGTAATTAACTAAGTTGGGTGTTATTCATTGTAATGGTCATGCCCTTGTTTTTATGGTATGAGATATTCTTATGTAATTAACTGAGTTGGGTGTTATTCATTGTAATGGCCCTGCCCTTGTTTTTATGGTAAGAGATATTCTTATGTAATTAACTGAGTTGGGTGTTTTTCATTGTAATGGCCCTGCCCTTGTTTTTATGGTACACCCATCAATTTAGAAGACAATATTGGATTGGTTTGGGATTCGAGACATTGATTGTGGTTTTAAGAGGTTTTGTTTCCTCGCTTACTTAGGGCGAGGAAGACCTCCTTGTGTTGAGATTTTTATTATCATGACTAAATCCAAATTCCTTTAATTGCTTATGCACGTGTTTCCTTCCTTATCATTGTTGTTATGTATATTTTTTCATAGCATTGTCGATTCACTTATTGGCATCCATTTTCCAATAGTTTGATTCACCATTCTCTAATGGGACTAACTATATAGTTATATTATATTCCATCCTAGATTTATTTTATTTATCATGAATGTATCTACCCAAATGTGGTGACAAATGAGGGGTTTTACTAACTATTCCTAAGAGAATATTTTTCTCACAGTTTTTGTACCTTAATTTCAATTTAGGTGAAAATATTTATTCACAAAACAATAGTTGTATAATTTATTTTAACTTTTTTTCATAATGATTTTCCATTATTGAGTAGAGTAATAGGTGAAAATATTTATTCACAAAACTGCCTTCTTGCCAAAACATCTTCAATTCCTTGATTATTGGGAGGATACTTCTTTAGAAAGTTCTTTATGAAGTGTCCATATTCATGGAAACCTATATAGATGAATATAAGTTTTTCATAATATAGTTTTTGCATATGAATCTAGCTACCTATTTGGAGTTCTATCGCCTTGGGGGGCCTTCTTCTAGGTTTAATTCATCACAAATTTGGGCATAAGATTACATGCCCAATTTTGGCCCAACTTTATCTAGATAAATTCGTAGTGTATTTCTAATTTCTTCTAGCATTTCTCTATCCTAGAGATTAAGTGGTAGATGTAGGAATCCAACCCACACCAATACCATGACAAAAATACCTTCTTCAAGGTTGAAATCAAGGGACCATCTATTTCAATATAAATAAATGGTCCCTTAGAACTAGGGAAGCCACTATGGATAAAAAATATCTATCTTTCTTAATTTGAAAACAAAAAACAAAAAAAATAACTTATCATGGAAGTAATATTAAATCTCACCTTTCAGGATGGAAATCGTTATTCATAATGCAAGATTAAGTTTCACTTCCATGAACAAAACTTAGTTAGATAACCATAGGTAATTTCTTTAGATTTTTTGAAGGTGAATCTACAGAAAATATGTCACTTCTCATCCCGCCCCCTCCCCCCAGATCTTGCAACTCCTCTTGTTGTAACATCAATTCTCACAGGTTCCCTATCATCTTTCTTTTTAACCTATCCTGAAGTGATTTATTGGCAATCTAAATGATTTCCACGGTTTCAACTAAACAAATTACCACTTTGTGCCCCATAATTTGTGTAAGGTGTCATTTCAACTAGTTAATTTTCCCCATCGTTTCCTTCCTACACAACTTTCAACTCAAACTTTTCTAATTACGCTCATTGTTGGGATCACAATATTCCGACACAAGGTCCAAAGATTTTGGAATTTTTAGATAACAATGATTAATCCTAGGAGGGGAAATGAAAATAAAGATTCAAGAATCAAAATACAAAAATGCCATAGATAAAAAAACATATCTAGATTCTAAATAAAAGCTATATCTTCCAAAGTCCACAAAAAATCGGCAAGAAGAGGGAAAACTAATGGGAATTGCAAAACCTATCAAAAATCTTTAAAAAAGGACATGTTGAATTTTTTACACATACCTGCGAATACAAAAAACGTTGATGGGAATCAATCACCAATCCATAATAATGATCCAGGTGGATATCAGTGGCCACCCATCTCTTCCAATTGGCTCACATACATCTTTCATTTTGGCAGTTATATTTTTTTTCTAATTTTTTGGGTCCTAAACTTCTGAGCTTGTTTTGAGGCCCTAAACAACGTTTTTTGGGCCTGCCACAGTCATACTATAGCTTCTATCCAAAGTGTGACTGTATAATGTGTAGTCTTCAGATATAAATTTCCAACGGGATATCGTGCGCCTAAAATGGAGATCATATGCAAAAGTTATGACCTCGGGCAGTTGATGTACCAACTTACCCCATTGGAGCCCACACGAATTTTGGCATTTCATCTCCTAAGGTTAGGTTTTTGGATGTCTATGGTTTTATGTTTACTTCTTGATGCTAAAAAGGCCTAGGGCCTCATTGTAATGTGATCAAACGAATCCGCTCATAAATCTGGATCAAGTAAACAATAGATGGCTAATGAAAACAATATGTTTATGGTCCTTAAATCAAGGAAAATTTGTGGAAACCTTATTTTCTCTAAAACCCCTTCGTCTGTTTTCAAAATGAATGAAAAAGAATGAAAATAATAGTTATAATGTGGATTGTCTATGGGCAGGGCAATATTTCTATCAACTCGCAATAACATAATATTTTTTTTTAAAACATCATGATATTTTCGGGAGCAGAAAATATTGTGATGTTTTGTGGTGATATTATCACTAAGTATGGGACATGATGATATATCACAACGTCAATGATAGTTAAACGACTTTTGAAACATTGCATTAATATCAAATATTATTGCGGTCCATTGATATTTGTATCAAGAACTTGATGACTAAATGAAATTTTGAGGTGTTAGACTTGATAACTCATGAGATATTATTATGTAATTAATTGAGTTGGGTGGGGTGGTATGCATTGTAATGGCCCTACCCTTGTACACGACAGTATTGGATTGCTTTGGGATTCGAGACATTGATTAGGGTTTTAAGATTTTTTTTATCCTTTCCCAGAAAGGAAAACCACCATGCGTTGAGATTTTGATGATCAATAATAAATACAAATTCCTCTAATTGCTTATGAGTGCATTGCTTTCCTTATTATTGTTGTTATGTATATGTTTTCATAGATTATCGATTCACTTATTAGATTCAATTTTCCAATATTTTCATACACCATTCTCCAATGGGACTAATCTTCTAGTTATATTATATTCCATCCTAGATTTATTTTATTTATCATGAATTTGTCTACTTAAATGTGGTGATAAATGAGTGATTTTACTTAAAAAAAAATTAGCGAATAATTTTTTCATAATTTTTGTATTTCAATTTCAATTCACAAAACAATCGTTGTATAATTTATTTAACTTTTTTTTTAATGATTTTCCATTATCTTCATTCATGAGATGTGTGCACTAGCCTAGGATTTATAGTGGAAACCATCTAAATTTGAACTTCTGGTCCCTCCACTAAGTAATCTTGTTCAATTACAACATCTCCTAGATTTATAAAAAATAAAAACAAAAATATAAAATACTAAATTGGAGTTGTCCTCTCATCCATTGTTCTTGGGGAAGTGAATGGCAAAATATATACCAAGTGTCATGTTTCTTTCAACTTGTCATTCCTTGTTGATCAATTTAGTTCTTCATCATGTGTGAGGATCATATGCTAACATGGAGCTTGAGGGAATCTAATTATTGAAAGGAATTTCCTCCTATGGCTTGGAGAACTTGTCCATTGGCTACTACTCTTTGTTGTATATTTTAGTGACAAAAGGATTCACCATTGTATCCATTTCCAAACTTGAAAGGATGATGTTCCGGTTTCATTCTTTTGCAATGGGCTCTATATTTTCACTATAAGTGACCTCTTTACCTCCTAGATTTTTCTTTTCTCCTTTTCCCATTAGCAATTTGAAACAAGGATGGATTTGGACCTGGTGCTCTTTGTTGTGGGGTCCTCTTTTAGCATTGAAACCTACATATTTCTCATCACTGAGGAAGATGCCTTTTCTTTTCAAGACATTAATCCTACATATTTCCTTTTTCCTGAGGATTTGAAAACTACCCTCTTTCCAAAACATATCCAATCCCTTGATTATTGGGAGGATACTTCTTTAGCAAGTTCTTTATGAAGTGTCCATACTCATGGAAACCCATACATTTGAATAGAAGTTGCTCATATTATAGTTGTTGCACATGAATCTAGCTGCCTATTTGGAGTTCTTTTGCCTTGGGGGGCGTTCTTGTAGGTTTAATTCAACACAAATTCACACATAAGAATACATTCCCAATCTTGGACCGGCTTTACGAAGATAGCTTCGTAGTGTATTTCCAAATTCTTCTAGCATTTCTCTATCCTAGAGATTAACTGGTAGATGTAGGAATCCAACCCACATCGAGACAATGACAAGAATCTCTTCTTCAGGGTTAAAATCAGGGGACCATCTATTTCAATATAAATCATCAGTCCCTCGGAACTAGGGAAGCCACTACAAGAAACAAAATCTCTATGTTTTTAATTTGAAAACGAAAAAAAAAAAAACTTAGCATAGAAGTAATATTCAATCTCATCTTTTGGGATGGAAACCTATTATTTAGGATGCAAGATTAAGCTGCATTTCCATGGATTTTCTTAATAAAACCTATTGAGCTAACCATAGGTATTAAATTTCTTTAGATTGTTGGAAGAGATTTTGAGCCTAGGGATTCCTTCCAACTTTTTAACAAATTTCAATGAAATGTTTATGGGCATATTTGGTTTAGCAAAGGAAGATGCCAAGGTTCTAAAGGAGGCATCTTTGTATGAGGAAGGGGTCTTGTGTTTCATTCCTTGCATGTTTTGACTATGGTCGCATTACACGAAGAGCTAGAGGATCCATCCACAAAATGCAAGGTGAAACACACTCTAACTAGGAAATTATAACCGTAGTTATGGTCAACATAGGGCTTTCCACCATCCCATCCTCTCCATAAATTAATACTAGATGGATGTTTTTGCTAATAATTACTATAATCATATTCTTTTATAGTTTTTGTGCCTTTAATTGTGATTGACATTAAAATATTTATGCACACCACTATAAATTTGATATAATTTGTTAACTTTTTCATATTGTTTTTTCATTTATCTCCACACATAAATTTAACATGTCATTCTCCCATCCTAATAATATATAAAGTTCATCTCCGATGAATTAATCTTCTAATTAGATTTTACTCTTCATTTAATAAAAAAAAAAAGGAATTACTATTCATCATAACTCTTTTATCTATGCATATAATAATAATAATAATCTATTTTTAAGGTCACGGCCAAGCCAACACACCAAATTGGTGTATGAGACCCCCTTGTTTGTGGGACAAGGGACCCCCCTTTGCCCAGCGATTTGACTAGTAAAGTCTATGAAGGTATACATACCCTACCCCCTCTAGATTTGAACCTGTAACCTTTTAAGAGGAAACATATGTTCTTAACCATTAAGCCTACTCAGACTATATAAAGTATATATTATGTCTTATATATTTTCGTCACAATTAAATATACCTCTCTTTAAAATTTAAAGTAACATAAAATGATACTAATTGAAAATGTCTCCCTTAAAAATGTTAAGGGAGGCTCTTTATGTTTAAGGTTCCCGGGGAAAGATGTCCATACATAAACATAATAGAAAAGGTATTCGAACATAAGGACATATGGTAAAGTCAATTACCTACTTTTTCTTATGTGATATTATGTCTGGTTACATATGAGTGGTACACTTTTATATGGTTAAGAGTTATATATGAATGTTATGGCAGGGAACCATGTCACTACCATTTGTTTTTGCTTATAAATATAGATTGAAAAATTATTTTTTTATGTAACAAAGATTTGTTATTTGTTTG
>SNQJ01S0011044.1:175929-193020 GCA_010110895.2 Picea sitchensis
ACAAATGCATACTAATGCATACTAAAGAAACACACTTTTACCTAACGACATATTAGACCAAGTAGATCTTAACTAACTCCTAAGTGTCTAAATATCCTAACACCAAATTCTTCTAGCATTTCTCTATCCTAGAGATTAACTGGTAGATGTAGGAATCCAACCCACATTGAGACAATGACAAGAATCTCTTCTTCAAGGTTAAAATCAAGGGACCATCTATTTCAATATAAATCATCAATCCCTCGGAACTAGGGAAGCCACTACAAGAAACAAAATCTCTATGTTTCTTAATTTGAAAACAAAAAAAAAACTTAGCATAGAAGTAATATTCAATCTCACCTTTTGGGATGGAAACCTATTATTTAGGATGCAAGATTAAGCTGCATTTCCATGGATTTTCTTAATAAAACCTATTGAGCTAACCATAGATATTAAATTTCTTTAGATTGTTGGAAGAGATTTTGAGCCTAGGGATTCCTTCCAACTTTTTAACAAATTTCAATGCAATGTTTATGGGCATGTTTGGTTTAGCAAAGGAAGATGTCAAGGTTCTAAAGGAGGCATCTTTGTATGAGGAAGGGGTCTTGTGTTTCATTCCTTGCATGTTCTGACTATGGTCACATTACACGGAGAGCTAGAGGTTCCATCCACAAAATGCAAGGTGAGACACACTCTAACTAGGAAATTATAACCGTAGTTATGGTCAACATAGGGCTTTCCACCATCCCATCCTCTCCATAAATGAATACTAGATGGATGTTTTTGTTAATAATTACTATAATCATATTATTTTATAGTTTTTAAACCTTTAATTGTGATTGGCATTAAAATATTTATGCACACCACTATAAATTTGATATAATTTGTTAACTTTTTCATATTGTTTTTCCATTTATCTCCACACATAAATTTAACATGTCATTCTCCCATCCTAATAATATATAAAGTTCATCTCCGATGAATTAATCTTCTAATTATATTTTACTCTTCATTTAATTAAAAAAAATGAATTATTATTCATCATAACTCTTTTATCTATGCATATAATAATAATAATAATAATTTATTTTTAAGGTCACGGCCAAGCCAGCACACCAAATTGGTGTATGAGACCTCCTTGTTTGTGGGACAAGGGACCCCTCTCCGCCCAGCGATTTGACTGGTAAAGTCTACGAAGGTATGCATACCCTACCCCCCTCTGGATTTGAACCTGTAACCTCTTAAGAGGAAACACATATTCTTAACCATTAGGCCTACTCAGACTATATAAAGTATATATTATGTCTTATATATTTTCATCACAATTAAATATACCTCTCTTTAAAATTTAAAGTAACATAAAATGATACTAATTGAAAATGTCTCCCTTAAGAATGTTAAGGGAGGCTCTTTATGTTTAAGGTTCCCGGGGAAAGATGTCCATACATAAACATAATAGAAAAGGTATTCGAACATAAGGACATATGGTAAAGTCAATTACCTACTTTTTCTTATGTGATATTGTGTCTGGTTACATATTAGTGGTACACTTTTATATGGTTAAGAGTTATATATGAATGTTATGGTAGGGAACCATGTCACTACCATTTGTTTTGCTTATAAATATAGATTGAAAAATTATTTTTTTATGGAACAAAGATTTGTTATTTGTTTGAAGTTTAATATTAAATTTAAATTTGAAATTTTTTTTTAATATCTACAAAATATTTTTAATTAATAAAAAATAAATTGAAATTTCACATTTTTTTTATATAATTTTTTTTTTTTTAATAAATATTTTAATATAAAGAAAATAGATAAAAATCTTATATATTTTCATATAGATCAATATAAAAGTTAATTATAAAATTATTTTTAATAATGTAAAAAAACTTAAGTGATTATAAATGATTTATGTAAAAACTAATTTTTTGTATTTTTAATAAACATTTTAATATAAAGAAGATAGATAGAAATCTTATATATGAGAATATTTTCATATAGATCAAAATAAAAGTTAACTATAAAATTATTAATGTAAAAACCTTAAGTGATTATAAGTGATTTCTCCAAAATGAGAAGAGAGTGAGAAACATTGAACTTCTATTAATAAATGAGAGGTTAGATAGCTTTAAACTCTTACCAACTTGGGTTCTTTATGATGTTGCTTCTATATTTTTTTAAATATAAAGGGATAGACAAATATGGTAGGTGAAAAAGTGGAAATTGTAAGAATATATTTAAGAGAATATGTTTTTTTGAATATTAGATTTGAAGATATTCTAAATCCAACTACTTTTATATATTTTGCATTTATATTTATTATTAGATTTTTTTTTAGATAATAAAATAATAGACAAATATTATTAATGAAGGAGTAAAAATTGTAGTTAAGAATATCATTAAGATAAAAAGTTCGTTCAAATATTAGACTTAAAAAGTTCGTTCAAATATTAGACTTAAAGATATTCTAAATCCAACAACCTCTATACACTTTGTACGCACATTTATTACTTTGTTGAAAAATGCTAAAAACTCATCTCATTCAAATACCAATGCCAACCAGTTACATTCAATATCCATGCCAACTATGAAAATAATGACATATGGAAATGAATGGTCCCATTTTGGTTGGTAGGATGAGATATCAAGTGGAATGACGTGTCATATCTTACACCTTCCAAAACGAGGCGTGATTGGCCCTTTCAAATTCACATGTGACTGATTTGATAATACAACGAGGCGTGATTGGCCCTTCTAAGCTTACATGTGAGTGATTTGACGAAACAATTAGGCACGTGCAATAACCGGCCAAGATATTCAAAGTTCGTTAAATTCCTCCTAAGAGTGATGGACTTATAATACTTCCACGGTGCTTTTTAGAACGGTGCTTTTTAGCGAAGTCTAAGTGGGATTTCAACGGTGAGGACTTTTGGCTCAAAACTGAGACACCAATGTCAATAAAGCTTATCCATGAAACTAGGATGGGATGTACATTACAAATTTAACTTCTCCACCACTTTTATATAGTAAATTTTCTATGCTTTCTTCATCAATAATCATCAGATTACAACACTTGCCTTGTATCTTATACTTTGTTTTGAAGACATTCTTCCTTTGTGTGGGTTTTTCAACAACTTTCTCTTTCCACTTGAGCAACACCTTTATAAACTTAATACTTGAGCTACACCCTTATAAACATAATATTTTATCCTTGTTTTGGTGGATGTTTTCAATATTAACCCCAATAGGAGACCCCTATGCCATGTGTGCCTTATATAATTTCTTCTTCCATCATTTTGATTCTGAGGACATTCTCCTATATTTTTCCATTGCTTTCTACATTTGAAACATGTAAGAACATATCTACTTCCTCTTTCTCTCCCAAAACCTTTATCTCTATCAATATTGTTACCTCCTTTATAACTTTGATTATTATTGTTTACTTCATCGTCATTTTCGGTATATGTTTGACTTCTCCCAAAGCTTGTGTAGAATCTTCCTCTGGCATTTTATTGTCTTATACTATGCTTCTTTTCAACTCTAACAACAATTCAGTATGCTTGTTGAAAATAATGAGTGCTCGTCTCATTTTGAATTTGATATCTTAGGCCAATGACATGCCTTACAACCCTCTAAAATTCTAATTCCTTAATGCCTGATATGATTGACATTATAAAGAATTCTTAAATGTACTCTTAAATTGATGTCTCAATTATAGGCCTATCTACACAAAACTTGCTGAGAATCCATAGGTAAGAATTTATCTTTCATTTTACTTACCATTTTCATCCATGTCTTGATTTTCCCCTTGTGACTATCAACTCTATGTTTTTTAGCAATATCCCACCATAAATCTACATACCCGTTCAACTTGATGACAAAAAACTTCACTTAAATGTACTCTTAAATTGATGTCTCAATTATAGGCCTATCTACACAAAATCCCACGAGAACTATAGGTATGAATTTGTCCTTTCATTTTATTTCTACTCATTTTCATCCATGTCTTGATTTTCCCCTTGTGACTATCAACTCTATGTTTTTTAGCAATATCCCACCATAAATCTACATACCCGTTCAACTTGATGACAAAAAACTTCACACTAGAGAGTCTTCAACTTTCTCATATTTGAAATATCTTTCTACTTCTCCTATCCAATCAATTAAATATTCAAATTTCATAAAATTATAGAATTTGAAATTTCTACTCTAGTGATACCTTTCTTTCAAAATTACTTGGACCAAATGCATAACAAAGTCTCTTTCATAGTCATATTCTGTTTCATCTTCTTCAAGTTTTGGTTGTTATTCTTCTCTAACATTACTCATAAGTTTGGCTTCTAACACTTCCACTCTTCTTCTTATTCTTCCATTTTCTCTTTGATATCTCATATTTTCCATCTCTTGATATTTTGGGTTTCTCTATTTCCTCTTATTTCTTCTCCTAGTAAGCATGTTTATCCCCACTCTTCTAGTAATTCTCACTCCAATTAACATTCATAGACCAACACACTGAGCATCGCCTCCATGAATACTTTCCCCCTGATCTATAAGCTTCCCCTAGATATTCCATTTGAACAATTTGTCACAACAAATCTTATAATATTCGAAATCTTAGACTATGCAAACTAATTTCCATAGATCCCAGACACTATTAGATTAGTGCTAAATTTTATGGAAATAACTGAAAATCTTAAAATGAAAAGAACAAGCAAATATACACACCATACAAACAATTGAACACAAGATGCATCATAGAAACCGTATATGGGAGGAAACCTAGCTAGAAGGTGAGTATATGCATTGCTCTATTTTCTTCAATTATAAAATGCAACATAAAGAATGGGGGTACTCACTATGGAGTTTCTTATGACTCTGTGGTGCAACCTCTTTTTCGTACCTCTATTATGATAACAAATCCCACCTTGATGCTCTACCAACTATGGAACAAGTACAATACAAAATAATGGAACCCTTTCTCTTCCTAGTGTCCTGGTATTTAACATATCCCTGTATTAAATTATCTAGGGTTAGGTTTTTTTCATACTCAACCCTAAATTGGTGATAATGTTTTGGACCATCTAGACATTCTTGAAAGTCCACATGTATAGTCCCACATAGTAATGGGGGATGATGTGACATCCACTCATACCATGGTGGTCAACAAGATATTAACTTGCTCTGAGGCATAACTTTGCATATAAACCCAATTTAGAAATTCTTTTTTTGCATCATTGAAAGGTATCAATGTGTATAAGAGATATTTATGATAATATATTCTGCAAAGTTTGACTTAAAATGTCATTTTATGCCTCAAAATGGCTCTAAAAGTTCTAGACCCCAAATCTCCAAGCTAAGACCTCCCACTAAAATGGACCTTGCAAGACAACCTCCAATTTTTTCTACCTATAAAGTACTAATATGGATGAAAAAATATATAATAATCCATTTGATCACTTTAGCAATTTCAGATTGATAGCACAACCTCCACCATGAAAACCCATTCACCATGAGAAAACATATTTTCCAGGAATCAAAATATCACTTCCATCAATATTATATGTTGGTCTCTTCCTCTCCTAGAGTTTCAAAACACTCTAATACCACTTGATGTAACACTAACTCTGATCAAAATTACACAGCATAAAATCACAACACAAAATCACACAATTAAGAAAGCTTACACACAAGAATCAACAACATGGAACTCAATCTTTATTCATTTGATGCAAATGAATCAATTCTTAGTTCCTTATATTCATAGAATCATCAAGGTCTCTAGACTCTACATAGACTCACTTAGGCTAATCTATGAGAGTCTTGAAAGGCCTATGATCATGTCAAGGTTTTACATGTATAAGCTATAAGAGACAATTTCGCTCCGAAGACTCTTTATTTCATTAGGTATCTTGAAAAATACATAATTCAAATAACACAAGCTAATTGTTGTCTCTTGACCTTATATGTACAATCCATAATTCAAAGTTCGAATATTCAAAACCAAATTAGGAAAATATAACGTGTAGGAAATTTAGATTACTTTATGTTTTGTGTTTACTTGGGAACCCACCTAAAACTTGGGCATTCTTTGATGAAATTTAATAATAGAGTAATTTTTTTAATATATTAAAAAAATTAGAATCTAATTCCCAATATTGAATGTGCACAAAAAAAAAAGCATTGAACCCCTAATTTTGTAAAATTTTAGAAAAACTAGTTGTATTGGTTTAGAACATCTAAGTAGTGTCAAAAATCAATAAATTTTATTGAAAAATGTGATCACATATAAAAATGTGTCGTTTACATCCTATCCAAATTTCAAACCTTGACTCCAAAGTATGCATGCTATTAAAAATACTAAGCTATTGTCATTGCAAAAATGAAATCTAAACTTTGTTTCTTCACTAGTTATGGATTTGGTCACATATCTAAACTAACTTTTATAATTTTAAATTTTAATGTGTGTGAATATAGAAATACCTCCTCTAGAAAATATAAAAGATTCACTTTTAATCCCAAGGTATAAGTGTATACCAATGAAAATATTGGAACATTATTATGCATGATAGAATTCTAAACATTATTATGCATGATAGAATTCTAAAAAACTTGAACAACACTAAACTAAACTAGAAATGTTTTTAGGCGGTGTAACATTGCCAAAACCACATGGATTCATTGACATCATTGATTATTTCCATTGCTTTAGGAAGATCGTATATTAACGTGAAAAAATTGTGGTGCATGAGAGAAAGAAAGACACCTAGATAATGAAGGACAAGGAATTGAGAGAGTTGTTAGTCTTTCCAGCAATGAAGTTATTTAGTATAATAAAAGACTTAAACTTATTTCCAATATCTTATTCACTATCCCCCAAGATATCAAACAACTTGGATATATAGGCCATATGGGATGTCCTTGGAATTTTCTCCAATTTGTATTTATTGTTCCTTCAATGTTCATCCATGGTCATTTGTGTACATGTGTCAATACAAATTAATGAAATGTATATTTTTCAAATGATACTTTCCATGAGGTTAGTAAAAGTGAGGCATTTTTAATTCCACCATCAAGGCTTAATACTCCACATTGATATATTTCTCCCTTATGCTTAATTGTTCTTTTGCTTATGTGTGTTTGTGCTTTCTTTTATAAATTATCCAAGTGCATGTCATGGGAAACTTTTGCAGAATAGATCCCCTTAGTTATAACATGTTAACTAAATAGATTCTCTTGTCAATAATGTTGAATAGATTCGGCTTAGAACAAAGAAAAAGAGCATTTAGAGAATACATATTGTAATCTATAAATGTAATGATATTCTAGTTAATGAGAATAAGTAGAACATTTCCCAGTTATTTATGAATTTGGTTAGGTTATATTTTCTAAATTTTAAAACAACATCCATTTTAGATCAGAAATGTGTGTCCAACAAACATATCTTCACAAAATCATTTTATAAATGAAACATATAAAACACACCATGATCTCGGAATGCCACACCACAAACCACAACTATCTGGACATTCAGAGTGAGGCAGTTGTCAGAGGGAATTGAATGAAGGAGGCTGAAAAGAAATGATGGTGATAAGAGGTCAAGAAGGATAATAATGATAGTTATGGGTGGCTAAGAAGAAATCTATAGGTCTTGGAAAACAAAAAATGAAGTACAAAAGACAAAGAGAGTGTCTCAGAGCTATAACAAGAAGAAGAAAGAATAAGAAAGTCAAGATGAAGGTGGAAATGTTGCACTACAACTAGTAAGGTTGTTGAAACATACAAGGGAGGAAAGTTTGAAGTTTCCTGTTATGATAAAAGTTGGAAGGAAGAAGAATTGATAGAATACCTTAACAAAATGAAAAGATATTTCAATTTTGAGACCGGTCAAATGTCTATGTAAATGGTAGGTTATCTAGGTAGCTTCAACCTACATGGGAAATGAGTGAGAAAGCGTATATATAAGAGGTCAAAACATTAATTAGAAGTGTATATATAAGAGGTCAATACATTAATTAGTATACATATTTGATTGATATATATATATATATATATATATATATATATATATATATATATATCTCTATGATTAGCTTCAATTAACTGTCAATGTTGTTGGGCATTTAGCTAGTTATGTCCTAGCAGATGCCCAGTTTGAATCTCGCTATGTTAGGCACACTAGTCTACACAAATGAGTTTAATAGAGATGTCATACATGAATGTGGGGAAGCATCTACTGGATCCCCCCAAGATTTTCCTCATACATAGTGTATGTATGTATGCATATAGAGAGAGAGAGAGAGAGAGAGAGAGAGAGAGAGAGAGAGAGTTGGAGTTTTTCCCCTAATATATAAATATTAATTTTGTCACTCATAGCTATTATTCTCTTGGGAATTTTCATCCATGCTAATATTTGGTTTACACACTTTCTTATTATTTATGTTCATTATATGGAAGATGGTCACAACGAGAGGAATAAGAAGAAAGGGAAATTGTGTAATGGGTAGAGTTCATGCAATTTATAGAGGACGAGGAAGAGGAAATGATGGTTATCAATGAAATATACATTGTTATACATGTGGAGAAGAGGGGTACAAGTTATTTTATTTTTCACATGGAAATAATGTGGCCATGAATGAGAAAAGAACACAATTAGCCTATAGGGAGAGATGTTAGAGGATTGAGTAATAGTCATGATAGAGAGATTTTGGAGGACCAATTTATGGCCACGGTAGAGAGATGTTGAAGCATTTAGCGATCGTGCCATTTGTAATAGAGAATGGGAAAAAAATGACAGTGCAAACATGGATGATCAACTAAAGGTGTAGTACAATAACTCAAGGAAGATCAATGGAAGATAAACAATACCTTCGGGACAAAGTTTAAGTCTAGAGTTAGGTATTGTAAATTCGTCATTAACAATGTTATTGGTAAAATATGGTTGTAATTGAGATGGTAGAGAAGTTGGTATTAACACAACAAAAGAATCCATAACCATATAGATTATGTTAGTTTCAAAAGGGCTATGTAGTGATGGTGACATATCATTGCATGGTATCATTCAATATAGGAGAATATAATTATGAGATAATATGTGATGTCGTTCATACTGACTAATGTAGAAATTTTTTGCAATCAATATCACACATTGGAAGTTGATAACAAAAAACCACAAAATTGAAAGAGCTTATACTTAGGAATCAACAACAAGAAACTCGTTCTTTATACATTCACTAAAAATACACAAATTCTCAATTCCTTACATTCACAAAACCATCAACATCTCTAGATCCTACACATACTCAATTTACAGGATAATCTATGAGATACCAAAGACCTCGATCACATCAAGGATTTAGATATTTAAGTTATGAGTAAGTGATTGTTCAAATCCAAAGACACTTCATTTCATTGGATAGATCAAACAGTTACATAATTCAAATAATACAAGATAAATATTGTCTCTTAATCTTCTAGGTACAATCCATAGTTCAAAGTTTGAATATTCAAAGCTAAATTTGGAAAATATGCATGTGTGGGAAATTTTGGACTACTCCTATCGCACTATATCCCAAAGCTTTTTGTTCTCTTCCTCGATTATTTTTTGTCTTAGACTGATGTCTCCTTTTGCCTCAAATTCTAGGTCTATCTACAAAAAACTTCTTGATAATCCATAGGTAAGAACTTCTCTTTCATTTTACTTACCATTTTTTTCCATGTCCTAATTTTCTCCTTGTGACTATCAAGTCTATCTTTCTCACCACAATCCCACCATAAATCTACACACCTCTTCAATTTGGTGGTAGAAAAAATCAGCCTAGGGGGTATTCAAATTTCTCATATTCAAAATGTCTTTCTAATTAT
Source organism: Picea sitchensis (assembly GCA_010110895.2). NCBI lineage: Eukaryota > Viridiplantae > Streptophyta > Pinopsida > Pinales > Pinaceae > Picea > Picea sitchensis. The sequence goes on from SNQJ01S0011044.1 coordinate 185,773, forward strand.
CTTATTCAATCAATTAAATATTCAACTTTCATGGTACCATCATAATTTGAAACTTCTACTCTAGCATTACCTCTTTCTTTCAGAATTCAGACCAATTGCATAGAAGAGTTTCTTTCATGGTCATCTTCTATTTCTTCTTCTTCTTCTTCAAGTTCTAGTTTTTATTATTCTCTAGCATTACTTGTCAGTTTGGCTTCTACCTTTTCTATTTTTTTTCTCATTCTTCCATTGGTTGTCTCTAATATCTCATATAGTCCATCTCTTGATGTTTTGGATTTCTTTGATTCCTCTGATTTATTCTCCTAGAAAACTTTCTTATTCCCACTCTTCTAGTAATTCTCACTCCAATTAAAATTCACACACCAACACACTCTTGGTACCATCTCCAAGGAATACTCTTCTAGCAATTTCATATTTCTAGCAAAACCTCTACCATCAAAATCCATTCACCACAAGAGAAAATATTTTTCAAGAATCAGAGTATAATGTAACACCCCAGGTTTTGAACCCCCATTTTAAATAATGTATTGTTACAATGTTGAGAGGCCAGGGTGCCCAAACAATTATTAAAAGGCCAGTGTGCCCAATACATCTAATGTTTTCTATCATTATTAATAATAAATACATGGATGGCTACTAGACGAACAAGGACTAGAGTTATAGGGGGCTATGATTCCACAAGAGAGGGGGCTTGAGGGGATAAATGTTTATTTCCTATTTTAATTACCCTTTTGTCTAAGGGAGGGGATTGGTTATGTGACCTTCTTGGGGAAGGCCAGGAGGTTCTTGATTCCCCATGAGATTACTTAAACATGCCTCTGGTCTGATGGGGGGGTTCGATTAATGTCTTGTTCGTTGATTTCTTGTACGTTCATTCATTTCCCCTCACGTACTTTCATGCACCCACTTACTCATTCATTGATCCATCCTCATATGCGTCTTGGCTTGGGAAAGGGAACCGAATTGCTAAAGAATTAGCCATGAGATAGTTGGTTGTAGTGGTCGCTGGAGTGATCCAGCCGTGACTTGAGGCCCGCATGTCTGAGATATGTTGGCCTGTGTCCAACATTTCTCACAACTACTAGTCCTGAGAGTTGCAACATCGAGATTCTGGACCAGTTGCATTGGAGCCCGAATAAGGAGAAGGAATACCTGAGAGACTGCATGGCAGAGAAGGGTGGAGGTTCGTTCTCTCGGGTGGTGCAAGCTGGGTACTTGGATTGTTGTGAGAGCTGGGAAGCCTGTGAGAGCTTGGGTGATGACTGTTTTGGGAAGCCAAGTAACACTCTGGAACCATCCTCGTGGATTCATAGCCCTGGCTCGGGGGTGATGCTTCTGTTGAGATTTGGAACAATAGTGTCTACGGTTGGGTGGAACGTCCTTGGTCTGCAGCCAGTTGGTGTCATCTTTCATAAAGATAAGTGCTCTCTGTTATGGTATCATTTGCATGTATATGAATGTATTTCCATGGTATATTTAATTATTGTTTAATTGAATCTTTAGACTATGCATGCTTGCTGACTACCGTTGTGCATGTCGTTAAAGTCTTTCCTTTTATGCATCCTTAAATTTTAAAAAGGTATCGGTAAGAGAAATAAGTCCAAGGGAGAGCTTGAAGATAGTGTACCTCAGCCTGTGGGTGGATGGGTATGTTACAGTTTGGTATCAGAGCTTCTGGTTGAAAAACTGGGCCGATATGGGCCAAGTCTGTTGGTCAGAGTCTTGTCGTCGAGATCAAACTCTGACTGCGAAGTTGAAAATATCAGGAGGAATGGCATTGTAGAATCTACGCGGGATATAGAATGTCAGAGACCCATGTAAGGGGTTCGAAGGATCGTGACCGTCCCCTTCCAATTCAGGAGCGATCGCCACTGTAGGATCGAGAGAGATCTGGGATCGTTGGATCGGCGGAGAGGCAAACAGGGGTCCTCTGATGAAAAGGAAGCAAGGGTTAAGGTCACAACTGTCAGATCCCATTGGAAAGTGAGATCAACGGACATGAGGCATTGCGGGGAACCAAGTTGCCCAGGAGATAATTTCCCAAGGCGGTCCCGCAATCCAAACCACAGTTTCCCCAAGGGGTTACGTGTCAACATTAGGATAATTGTGGGGAGAAAAGTGGGTTACTCCAAACCACCAATGCATGCCCCCTCAAATTGAAAGGCATGCAATGATGTGACATTTTAGGGCTCGAAAATCGAAACTCTATATAGCCTAAGTAGATCTTGATCGTTGATCACCAAGAGGTATGTGTCAGTAGATCAGTAACTCCATGGAAATTTGTTCAAGAAGTTTTCGATTGAGATTTGAAAATCCCAAAGCCCGGAGAGCTGGAGAGCCGAAGTAAATCTCGATCGTCCGATCATCTGAAATGGATCTCAAGCGTCAGATCGTCCAGAGTAAATCTCAAGCGTCGGATCGCCCGAGGTGAATCTGGGTCGTCTGATCCATAAGAGATGTGGCATAAATCTGTGGATTTCAGGTGAAGGCCCGAAGTAAGCCTCGACCGTCTGATTCAAGAGGTCACGCGGCAAAATCCCATGTACTTCGAGGGGTTTGAAGTTTGAGATTTCTGAAACTCGAAGACCTAAAAGGATCTCAGCCATTGATTTGCTGAGAGCCATGTGTCACCAGATCCAGGGCTTCAGATAAAATCCAGTGGGGCCAGATAAGTTTTAAAATTTGAGATTTCTGAATTCTGAAGACCCGAAGTAAGCCTCAATCGTCAGATTAAGGAGGACACACAATGCAGATCCGTGGACTTCGGGTGAAGACCTGAAGTGAATATTATTCGTCCGATCTAGGAGGACACATGGCGACGGATTGGCCAGTTTGGGAATTCGGAGTTCGAGAGAATTGGAAGTGTGCTAGTATGGAAACTCCCAAAGTCCCGATGCCCGAAGAGCCGAAGTGATGGGGCATGATAACGCCACCAGGAGATGATGTGGACCCCAGAATTTCCGAAGTGATGTGGCTTGCAGACGTCACCTAGGATGACATGGACACATGGAATGTGTGCCACGTGTCAGTAAGTTTTGAGCATTTGGAGTATTAAAAATTTAGTTAGAACGTGACACATGTCAATCGCCTGATTGGGCCACGTGTTCGCTTCCAGTATTTCACCACGTGACGAAAGATCGTGCAGTATGGAGACTGGGCACTCCGAAGGGGAAATATGTGATAGGTAGTGTTGGGTCAAAAACTCCCAAAGGCCGGAGTATGTATCGTCTGTTGATTCCAGAAGACAAGTGTCGAAGGATCGTCGACTTCGGGTGAAAGCACTCCGGGAGAAAGTGCAGGAGGAAAGTTTGAAACTTATGAAGCCTGAAGAGCCGAAGCGATTCAAAACCATTGATCTATAGGAGGACACCCATTGGCGGATCATGAACTCTGGGTAAAATCATTCCGGGAGGAGGCAAGCAAGGAAAGTTGAGACTCCTGAAGTGCGGAGTCCCGAAGTGGATCTCGATCGTTGATCGTGAAATAGGATGAGGACCGTTGATCCGGTTCTGGTCGAAAGTTATGAAGTTTCAAGCTCTGGACAAGCGCTTTTTCAGATAAGCACAGGGTCATGGTTGTGGTCATATGCAGATTGAGACTTGAGGGAAGGAGGGCTAAGGGACGAATCGGTGGTCTTCGAGACAGAAAAGTGTTAAGGAAACATTTAGCCTTGGTTTCTAGTCGTGGTCACCTAGGAAGGTGGTTTGAAGGAAGCACCTACGTAGGATGAGATTTTATGTTGGCCAAGGATAACAGGACACTGCTATTTTCGAAGAATGGGGATATGATATCCATGAACAAAAAAAATAAAGAGACCTATAGCATTATTTGGAAATTTTGTTTATCATATGCATAATTCTAACAAAATGGTCGCTTGCACATTTTGCAGAATTAAGGGGATTAAGCACATTGGCTCAGGATGTGTATTGAGGAAATGGAAGAAGGCGAGGGAGCCTCCAGTCATGATAAGGAGGCCAAAGGACATAATACTAGAGTTGTTAATGCAGAGACAGAGTCCAATGGATGCAAAGGAAAAGGAGAACAAGAAACGGTAATAATCCTGAAGATGGAAGTGCAGAGTTACAAAGAAGACAACGAGAGACCGATGAGAGAGAAAAGTCAGATAAATGCTTGAGTGTTTCAGAGCTTAAATCAGTTGCAGAGATAAACGAAGAAGGGATCAAACTCAATACAAGAGGAAGAAGGTAGGTTCCATGAAAGAAGGGATGATCATGGAAGAGTTGGTTATTCTAGAAGTGCTAGCAGAGCTCATGGACACCACTCACCTCCTTACTTAGAAATAAATTTGTATGCAGTGGATGATCCCGTAAGAAGTCCAAAGGTGTCTCCTGTCAGACACCAAAGAAGGAAACAAGATGTAGATAGTTTGCAAGGAGAGATGAGGAAGCTCAAGCCACCTTCCTTAGACAGTGAAAGAGAAAGGGAAGATGATGTCGAAGCATGGTTGCTTGGACTCCGGAAATATTTCCAGTTTCATAACTATTCGTCCAACCTGGAAGAGATGATTTCCACCTACCATTTACACGGGAAATCTGCAATGTGGTGGGACCAACTGAAGCAAGTGGAACATGTTAATGAAAGTAGGATCACTTGGAAGCAGTTCAAGAAGTACTTCCAGAAGGAGTACCTCTCAAATCATTTCTATGACAAGAAAATGCATGAGTTATTTGAAATGAGGTTGGGAAGCATGACTATGACAGAGTACGAGAAGAATTTCTTGGGATTGTTAAAGTATGTCAGGTTCATTGGTGATGAGAAAGTGAAAATACATAGATTTCTAAGTGGACTTCTAGCCTTTTATAAGGAAAATATCAAGTATGATGAACCCAAGACCTTCACTGAGGCCATCAGGAAGGCTAAATACCTGTATGAGCAAGGCCAGGGAAGCAAATCCCTGCAAAAATCTTGGAAGGACAAGAAAAATGTGAAGTTCGATTAGAGGAGGAAAGGATTCAAACCTCCCTTCAATAGGAATGAGCCTAATAGAAATCATCAAGATCAATATGCTAAGGGAGATTTCAAGAAAGAAGATTCCTTGGGAAAAAGGGGAATACCACCAATCCAATGTTGGGGATGCAAGGAAAATCACCTGTACAAGGATTTCCCACACAGAAAGGATAGAGTGAGGACCGTGCACAACATCCAAGAGGCTACAACAATCGAAGATATGGGAAGAATCTATCCAGCTTTAGATGATCGACAAGCAAAGTACCAGTCCAATATGATTGAGGTGGAAGGTAAGATCATAAATCAACATGTTGCTATTTTGATTGATTCAGGAGCAAGTCATTGCTACATTGATCCTAAGATAGTGGATAGATTACATTTGGAGAAAAGTAAACTTGGAAAAGAAATTTTGGTTCAGTTAGCCATTGGGACCAAAAGAAGAATCCATGATATGGTCAGAAGTTGTTCCATAAGTCTTAATGGCGTGAATACTAGTATTGATATAAATATCATACCATTGGGGTCTAATGATATTCTGATTGGAATGGATTGGTTGGACAAGCATCATGTTGTCCTAGTTGGTCATAACAAGACATTTACATGTCTTGATGGAAATGGAAAACATAGCACTGTGAAAGGAATTCCAAGACCCATCGCTACAAGGAAGATTTCATCCTTACAGCTAAAAAGATGTTTTAGGAAAGGATGTCAATTGTATGCAGCTCATGTGGAAGATCCAGATAATACAAATGGGCCAAGCCTCGAAGATTTCTCGGTACTAGAGGAATTTGAAGATGTATTCCAAGAAATACTCGGATTGCCACCAAGAAGGGAGATAAATTTCTCAATTGATTTAGTGCCAAAAGTTGCCCCTGTGTCAAAAACACCTTACATAATGAGCACACCAGAGTTAAAAGAAATACAAATGCAGTTGGAGGAATTGTTGAAGAAAGGGTACATACGTCCAAGTGTTTCACCTTGGTGAGCACCAGTACTTTTTGTCAAAAAGAAGGATGGAACCTTGAGGCCGTGTATTGACTTCCTACAACTGAACAAGTACACTATAAAGAACAAGTATCCTCTACCCCAAATTGATGACCTCTTTGATCATCTAAGAGGAGAAAAGATATTCTCAAAGATTGACCTGAGGGCAAGATACCATCAGGTAAGAATCAAGGAAGAAGACATTCATAAGACAACCTTTAGGACCAGGTATGGGAATTATGAATTTGTAGTGGTGCCATTTGGACTGACCAATGCACTAACTGTCTTCATGTGCTTGATGAATGACATATTCAGAAATTATTTGGATAAGTTTGTCATAGTATTCTGGGATGACATACTTATCTATTCTAAGTCTGAAGAGGAGCATGAACATCACTTAAGACTGGTGTTGCAAGTACTGAGATAACATCAGTTGTATGCCAATTTGAGTAAGTGTTCTTTTTATCAAAAGTAGATCCATCACTTGGGACACATTATTTCAGAGCAGGGCATAGCAGTAGATCCAGAGAAGATCGAAGCCATTAGAGGATGTCCAACACCCATAAATGTGTGTGATGTAAGATATTTTATGGGATTAGTTGGATACTAGAGAAGGTTCATAGTAGGGTTCTCTAAGATTGATAATCCCATCACTTCTTTGCAAAAGAAGGGAACTAAATTTGAAAGGACACTCAAGTGTGAAAATAATTTTAATCTGTTGAAGGAATTACTTACTAGTGCACCTGTGTTAAATATTGCTGACCCAAATGAAAGTTTTGTGGTATGTACAGACGCATGTAAGGAAGGGCTTGGGGGAGTTGTCACACAAAATGGACATGTCATTGGATATGATTCCAGAAAGCTTAAGGAACATGAGAGGAACTATGCCACCCATGACTTGGAACTTGCTTCCATTGTTCACGCCTTGAGGATGTGGAGGCATTATCTCATGGGGAAGAAATTTAAATTAAGGACAAACCACATTGGCCTGCAGTATCTTTTTGAACAACCAACATTGAATGCTAGGCAAACAAGATGGCTGGAATTTTAAGTGAATATGACTTCGATATCAAGCATATCAAGGGAAAGGAGAATAAATTTTCCAATGCACTTAGTAGAAGAGTGCATACCATGCATGCTACTGCTGTTAGTATGCATCAGTCAGACTTGAAGAGAAAAAATTTAGAGGGTCTTGTTACAGACCAACATTACCTAGGTAAAGGAAATATTACAACAAGAAGATGCACAACAAAAAATAAATGAGTATGAGATAAAGGAAGACAACCTACTCATGCA
>SNQJ01S0011045.1:1867-13571 GCA_010110895.2 Picea sitchensis
TACACCTAGGATCCAGGATGTTGCAGGTGTATACAGGAGATCACATGAGCATGCAAGGGCTTATAGTGATGAGTGGTAGTTCACAGAGACATACAGAGGTGTACAGTGGGACCCTCTCTCTCATTTTCTCATTGTTCTGATGGCGGAGGGACTAGGTCGCTACATCGAGCCAACGGTTCTGGAAGGCTCCCTTAACGGCCTACCCTTGCAAAATATCCACCCCACACCTTCGCACAACCAGTTTGTAGATGATACCCTACTTATGAACACCCCCACCGCTCGAGAAGCCAATAAGCTCAATTCCATTCTTTCTAAATTTGCGGAGGCATCATACATGGTCCTCAATCTTGACAAGTTCAAGCTCTACTTCTTCAACAAGCCAATCGCGGTTTAGAATCATGTTTCCTGACTCCTAGGCATACCCAAGAGCTCCCTTCTGTCCAACTACCTAGGCATACTCCTCACAGGGCATTCAACGCGCTCCATCTCTTGGGACAACTTGCTTCTCTCCATTTCACATAGGCTCAATAACTGGACCTTCAAACCTCTAAACATTGCGGCTAGATTGGTGCTTCTCAAGTCAGTCCTGCAAGCCCTGACCACCTACCTCTTCACTGCCTTGACAGTGACCAAATTGGTAATTCAAGCAATCAGGAGCCTTCAACGAAACTTCTTATGGCATGGAAATCAATCAAACAAAAAATGGTCTCTAGTAAGCTGGGAGAAACTCTGCAAACCCAAAAATCTAGGTGGACTGGGACTTCGTGACCCCGACAAGCTCAATCAAGTCATGGGAGATAAAATGTGGTGGCAATGGCTCAAGCATCCCACAGAACTTTGGGCACAAATATGGAAACAAAAGTTTGCCCCGACTACCCAAACAAACCAACTAATTAGATTCAATGACCATATCCAAGGCTCTAACATTTGGAACACATCCTGACAAAATTGACGTCTAGTGTAGAGGCATGTCTTCTGGGAAATCAGGAATGGGGAAAGTGCACTATTCTGGCAGGACTCTTGGAAACATCTAATACCCCTTAACAACCTGAAAGAACTTAACCCCCTCAGTTAGGTACTACAACCAGACATATTTCGATGGGTCAAAGATATATGGAGTCTAAATGACAGGAACACGCCCTGGCGACAATGGAAAACAGAGAACCCAGAACTACAGATCTCGAGAGAAACAGATCTCCAAACCTGGCGAGCCTGCGCAAGTCACGTGAAGATACCAACATGAGAAGGCCTAGATATTCTCAGATGGGGGCACTCCACAACAGGTAATTTCTTAGTCAAAGAAGCCTACTATCTATAGGGGAATTACCAAAACCACACTAAAAAGAGCATCTAGAGAAGGATTTGGAACGCATCCCTATGGCCCAAAGTTTCAATCTTCCTATGGATTACAGTTCAAAACCGTATCCTCACCTGGGATAACCTCACAAAAAGGGGCTTCATAGGCCCATCAATCTGCACCATGTGCCAACATCAAGAGGAGACTCTGGAACACCTTTTCAACAAGTGTCACTACAATCAATGGACTTGGGACCGATGATCCCAAGCAATGCGCCTCTCTAACAGAAACAAGAATAACATCAGGGATACAATAGAGAATTGGGATTCGATCTCCTTTCAAAACCCAATTCTTGTGCGTATCTAGCAGTTACTCCCAGGCTTCACTCTCTGGCAAATCTGGAAAGAAAGAAACAAAAGGATCTTCCACTCAATAGCTTCCCCCCCACCTCAACTTGGGAAATTATAGCGAAGCTAATCTGTGAAATGATCAAAAGAAAACCATGGACCCCAGACGACCTAAAATGTACTCCAGAGGAGAAAAGCATTTTTCAAAGTTGGAATCTTAGCATGCATAATCACCCTACTACAATTGCAAACATATGCCATCCTAGCAGCCCAACAACCTGGTCCCCCCCTCCAAAGGGTTTCATAAAGATAAATTTTGATGGAGCCTCAAAAGGAAATCTAGGACCAGCGGGATTCAGGACAATTCGTAGGAACTCAAATGGCGAAATCCTCCATCTTGTAGTAGGATTTCTGGGTGAAAATACAAACAATGCAACTGAGATTCTAAGTTTAATAAGAGGCCTTCAGGTCATAATTACCAATCACTTCCATAGGGTCATTGTGGAGGGAGATTATCATATCATCATCCAACTCATAACCAAAATACTATATGGGGAACACCCATTAGAAATCTCACCTAGCTGGCGGCTCTCGAGACTCTTGGAAGACTTCAGATCCCCCCTCTGTCACAGTCTTACCATTATCCCATATCACGTGAAAAGGGAAGCAAACAAAGTAGTGGATGGCCTATAAAATGAAGGAGTTTACACAAAGTTGGAACAAATCCACTAGAAGGCCCAAACTTCTTCTTGCATTGATCTCTCGAAGCATTGCCAATACCTCGCAAACAAGGATTTATTAGCCCTGGATGGGGTGACACGTTGCGTAGATCAAACACCTAGAAGGGAGCTGGGCCTGGCCTTAAATGTGGCAGGTTGACCCCCATCCCCTCAACTTTAAGGATGGGAGCTGGCTCCAACTATCATTCTCATGAAAAGGGACCTCTCACTCGTGTGAGCAGTTTGACACTGTAAGAATTCAATATGAGGGAGTTAATGGAGGAGGACGTCTCGTCGCTCCTTTTGCTTTTAAACAGGCTGAGCCATGGATCCATTCAGTTTGTTTTCTCCTTGCATTAGTGTTTCAATTGCGAGCTCGGGTGCAATAACCAGATCACCCTCTGCGTTTCCTCAATCTATTTTTTCACTCCAATGCCGCGGGAAAGAGGGAAGCCACGTCGTGGCTCTGCCTGGTATACTCAAGCCGCCCGATGCAAGAGGCTGCAGAGGATGGAACAAGATCTTTCGATGGCTCAGACCCATCTTGCGCGTAGAGCTAACATAGCCAGAATGCCTCCCATGGCATATGTGGAGGATCTCTTCTTGAAGGAGACAAATCAGGTTCCTTTGGAGCATCTCCTCTTCACGGTGCCTGATAACTGGCAACCTCCAAGCCAATTTAGGGAGGAAGACACCATGGTCACCATCAAGAAGCAACAAGGGAGCAACACAGGAGCAGAGAATTTCGATGAGTTCCCCACCTGCTACATAGAGGAGGAGATACTAGAAGAACTGAATTCTCCAAAGGCCTCACTTGCAGCTGGACACACCTCAAACAAAGGCACAAAGGGCGGTGAGGATGATGGAGTAGGCATAGAACAACAAAGGGAGGTAGTCCCAAACGAAACCGAGGAGAACAGACCAAGATGCACGATGAGGGAGGGTGGAAAATTCCTCTCGCCACCTTCCATCTTGTCCATGCATGAACAATGGCGTGTTCCGCCATCCTTCTTCCACCCAGAGCACCTAAAACTGTTGTTTGATTTGCGAGGCCAGATGGAGGACCAGGGACACCGTGTCCTCCTCATGATCCAACGACTGAATATTCTCTACGATGCCTTTTCCATTGCGCCAGCAGGGGATAGATGCCCAACTTGTGCGTAGCCGTTCGTGATGCTAGCTAGAGGAGGAGAACAATATGACGAGGCCGACATGGCCACTGGGTAATTGTTATGGTCACGCTTATGTTTTGTCTAGTTTTATGTATCAGGATAATGTTTAGAGTTCTAGTTGCATACTGTAGAACTATAGACACGGTCCAGACTTTGGAACGCCATCTGTCCTGGTTTCCTACGGGTAAGACAAATGGCGAACCACCCACCTTTGACAAGGATAACATTGGCGGCCAGATGTACCAGTTTCCACTAAATCGACAGTACAACTAGCAACCTCATTACAGTTGTATATATTTTGCCACTTAATATAGCAGGAACCACCTCTTTTTTACTTCAAAAAAAAAACACTTATTGTATCCGAATGACATGCGTGGCATTTTCTGGGTCATATTTCGTTATCACCAAAGGTCTCCACTCACTTATCGTTGTGTCCTGAGAACAAATCTTGTGAAAGGTCCTCACAGTCCTTGAGAATGTTGAAAGTTTCTGAAGATGGTTCCACAACAAATGACAACCACGGTTTGCCAGTGGGGTCAAGAAATTTCTTACTTATCCCATAACGTATTATCATATTAATGGAACACATTTGGAATGGAAGGTCTTTGTGCAACAAATTTATTTTCTGAGTTCCCCATTGAGATGGTACAAATGTTTCCCTCAGGGAAAATATAGATATCTCACGGGGTTCCAAAAATTCTTCAGATTTAGTGCATTCAGATTGTTTTTCCTCACAATGATTATGAGGTTAAACTGAAACAACATTTCAAGGATCTTCGAAGATACCAATATTTTCATCTTCTGAATTTTCTGGGGAAAATGTAGATATCTCACGGGGTTCCAGAAAATTTTCATATTTCTCCTCAGAATCAGTTTCTGTGGATTCCTTTCTTTTCCTGAGACTTGTGCTTGTGGAATCCCCTTGACGACTAAAATTGCAATTGGTAAAACCTTGGGAATTCTTGACTCCTGAAATAAACAAGAAGTTGAATACTCAACCTAAGTGGACAATTCCTTTCCAAACCCAAAAAAAATAACATGCCAACAACACAGCTGCTGGGTATATATACATACCTATATTTTGTCAAATGGAATAATTTTATACAAATTTTTATAGAAATTAAGTTCAAGGAATTAAACCATCCTTTATGATTAAGTTATTAAGATTTAATTTCAATCCTCGTGACATTTAATGTTATTCAATTATATGTAAGAATACAATTTTTGTTTACATGAAGCTTCTGATATATATTTTCCTCATTTATTTTATATTGAGTTTCTGATATATGGATTAAAACAATGCAAGATATCTATGTATGTTAGTATTATTTTCCAGTTAGTGTTATTTTCCAAAGTATCATATGCATTTATTCTCTCCACCGACACAATGAACAATTCAATGTATTGCATCTGTTAATGCATAGATGGCGATCACTGCCATTGTCTCCATTAGTATAGTGGGAGATGAAATGTATTGACACTATTAATGCCTAGAGTGACCTATATATGGCTTGTGCGTGTCGTGCAATATTGGCCTCTATCAAGCGAGAATTTTCAACAATCGTGTTGCGCCCTCAACAATGAATCTCTCTATCACCAGAATGGACCCAAAGTTTGGACTCCACGGCTCTTGAGTATTTTGAAAATGGTAGTTTAACAAACGACATCTACCACATTTCATATTCATCCCGGTCCCCCCTTTGCTTCAACTTTCAAGTGATTCAGTTCGACCTAGGTGAATGTTCAAGCTGTATTCACCCATCAAACCTCAACCTCAGTTACAAGAAGGGTTGCACAATGAACAACCTCCATTACAAGAAGAGTTGCACAATGAACATGCGATATCCGTGGTCTTCTTCCTTCTGGTATTCCCTTTAATTGGATTTCAGGTGGTTACAAACCCTTACAAAGTGTTACAAGTGTCGCCGCTAAGGCTCCATTCTCTGCATTCCAATATGAAATTTCCCTCAGCTTTGACCCTGGACCCTTTCCCTTGCCAACCCTCCTACGTGCTATCAGTGTTTCCCATATTTCAAATTTTTTCTTCCTATCAAAGAATCAACACCATAAGCAGAAGAATTCTCATGGACAACTTGATGGGATTTTCTCGCGACCTCCAAGAAGAAAGGTCGACTTCCATTGAAGCACACAACCAAGGAAGAGGAAGCCACCAAGAAGACTGTCATAGTAGAAGAGACCACAAGGGCATTATAACTTCTCCATAAATGCAACAATATGAGATAGATGACATCCTGAGATGGTTGCAGTAGATCAAGAGGTAGTACACCATGATGTGTTTGCACATGGATAAAATGGAGTTTCCTTCTTTGGCTCACGGGAATCAACATCTGCGTTAATGGCAGAGGTCTCCCTAGAAGTGCAATGAGTCAGAGAAGGGATTAAAAGGTGAATGGTGTCCTCTTGACACGCTTTAAACTTACCTAAAATTGAAACCTGTCCCACTGATGCAGAGTCGGGATAGAGAAAACCTACCACCTCCCAGCTGATTAATATTCATCAAGTCATGATCCGATTCAAGTCGGTTGGTGTATGGATAACTATTGATAAGCATGAATAAATCATATGCAACAAATTTAATAGGATAGGTGTCGACGTTTGATAAGTGATGGACAAATGATGAAAAAATTGAGAAGAACCTCCCCTTGAAGAATGCCTTCAGTGTAATAATTCATAACCATTGACCACGATTTCTTTGGAGGAGTTTCAAAGTATTAAAAATCACAATATAAAACTTTAGACACAATCATAAAATTAATTTTTTTTGTGAGAGAGGATGTAATCTATTTATCCGTATGATGCATGAACAATGCTTCTTGCATTCATATTTTGAGCATGCCCCAGTCCTTCTTAACCATGAGAGTCATGTTCGGTTTAGATCTCATTAGAAAAGAAGAAAATGTAGTAGACCTTGAGGCCTTTGTTGAAGTGTGATAATTCTATCAACATACTATAAAAGCAATGAAAAGACCCTACTTGCATTATAAGCCTCTAAGAACATGACAATCTAGCAAGAGTGCATCCATTGCTTATTATTTAAGCTAATATGTTTATGATTTGGAGTTTCCCAAGATCCATAGAAACATGAAACTAAATGAAGTTACTCATCAAGACCACCAAGTATGCTAATTTTTATTGAGGATATTGATTTTTCACTTTATCTCTCAAACCATGTGAAAATGCATGAAAGAGTGGGATGTTAGACGATAATCCCTAACGCATAAATTTGATGATGATAAAAATGATGTTACCTTTTCCCTAGCTTTATTAAGAATCCCACCTAATTTTAAAAATGTTGTTCCAAGCATTAATGCTACAAAGGATACATCTCGATCTTGGTCTTGGGATCAAGCATGGGGAAAGAGAGATATGGGGTATTATCAATATATTTTCAAAGTATTGTCACATCGATGTCAATGTTGCTAGAAACAAGAAAAATATAACCAAGGAAATGACAATATGACAAGTGTTAGAGGAAAATATAACAAAGAAAATGGCATTATGGTGAGTGTGGGATTCAAAAACATAAAGTATGTAAACTAGATGCAATGCCAATTCCTATATTGACAAGAATAGACAATGCTCATAAAACATGAATTCAAGTGGGGATTCAAAAAACAAGGTGTCTAAGCTTCTTTGGTAAGCTTTTATTAAGTGACACATAAAATAGTTCATACGCCAAATACAATGGTAGGATATTTATATAGGTGTGAACTATGTGATGGATTTAATGTTGTGAAAGGGTACACAATGGAAGCATACACTGTATTAGGGTATAAATAAGAGACACCTAGAATACAAATGATTTTAGTCTTTAAATGCCAAAATCAAGTATTGTGTGATGAACCAATGCTCATTGACCAACCAAGCATTAGAAGTGAGGATATTGATGGGTTATTGAAAATATGACCGTTCTTTTGGCATTTTATGATATTTGTCGTCTTTCATAAATGAAAAAAGTTTCCAAAACTTTACATTTTTTTTGAAGGGTGTTTTTTAAATTACTTTTCTAAGACATGTTTGAATTCCTTAGAAGAGCTAGGAAGGGTTCAATTTTGATTTTTGATTCCAGTATGATATATTTGATCAATTTTAGATTCAATTGTCGCTCCACTTTGAAGTCAGAATCATACTAAAGTTGTGATAAATACATTGTTCAAGCTGCCAATAATTGCCTTCTTATGAGATGGTCGAATATTTTATGTCTGCATTCAATCTCATTCAATCTTAGCTGAACCTTGTTCTTTAGATTCAGTCGCCCCTACATTCCATTAATTCTTGTTTCAATTACATTGGATTTACCTTTATTTTAGGTCTTAAATTCAATATGTCCTTTCTAAAAACAAAATTTATGCGTAGGATCCATTTATGTTCAGATATGGTATTGGTTGAATATATACCTTATTGGGTTCATGAGTATTACCAACCCATATGACACATCCTTGTGGTCTCAAGGCTGGAGAAAGGCGATCGATATTGGACTAGGAAGACTTTTGGTTGAAAGGTGGGATCACTTTTTATAAGAATTCAAGAAGGCACATATATGATTGACAAATTTCCTAGATGAATTAATTTGGGTTCTTAATGGAGTAGGCGACAATTATATCGCAAGTGTTGGATACTCAACTCTTTTCGGACTAGGAGTGGGTGATGAAAAATGGTTGTGGAAGATTCTTTGGAAATTTATGTGGCTCATATTTAACAATAAAGTGTTAACATGGGAAGTCCTCCAAAAAATAAATAGAGCAGGTCCAAGCAATTGTTTACTTTGCAAGTGTAATGAAAAAAACACTTCACATTTGTTCTTGCATTGTATTTTTTCTCAAATACTATGGGTTGAGGTCGACAAACTCTTGGGTATCGAGAACCTTTGGAAATTTAAATCCATAGATACATGTCTTACTATTTGGTTTACTTATCGTGATCTAAATTTATTTAAGGCAATCCCATTTTAGATTATGTGGGGAATATGGATAGCTATAAAATCTATATTGTTTGAAGAAAATATGGTGCCCACTTTTCAAGTTGATGCTTTACTTTCATAATATAAGGTTATTCCAAAGTTTAAACCAAAGACATCTATCAGATATGCAAGTAGATAAATATCTAGCACATGGATGTTTAGATGGTGTTTGTCAAAGCCTAGATTCTATTTATGGGATTGGCTTCATTCTACATCTTTCAAAGACACATATAATTCAAGTCAAAGATAATATAGAAAGAGAAAGAAATAACCAACGGGAATTCATGACCTTATTCTACTCACTAAAACTTTCTTTGGATAGAGGGATTGATAAGATTCATGTCCTGGGTGATTCATTTATGGTCATTAATTTGATGAATGGAAGCCTCCAAGTGCAAAATAATTCCTCCTTCCACTAGCCCAACAATTAAGGGAAATATATAATCAATTTCTTTGGATTAGCTATACTCATAAATAGATAGATCACAACAAAATTACATATAAGCTGTCAAAAGAAGGACTTTATCTCCTAGATATTTATGGTTCTTTGGAAGAAGTACATGATGGCCATACCATGTTTGGAAGAAGTACATGTTGAGCTCCTTTGAAATTTGTAATTTGTCAATACACACTACTATTAAAGTAAATTATTTGTTTCCAATTGTTAAAATAATTTATTTATTTCCAATTACTTGATAGATAGTATATGGTATATTATAAAAGTATTGGATCTTTATGGATCTGCACTTAAAGACTCTACATATATCTATCTTGATCTTTTTGGATGACTTTGTGCCTAAGAAACTAGAGTATTGTATTTTTGTTTATGTCAAATAAAAATATGTTTTTTTTTTGGATATTGCACCTAAAGCTCTTTCTACACAAAGATGTGTAATTCCTTTTTTGCTCAATAAGGAGTTGGCATCACATTTAAAAACAATATTCATAACAAAAAAATCAATGTATAATTTCATTAATGCTTAATATGGACTTGACAGGTAGCATTTAAAAAATATTAATATAAAAAAACATTCAATGTGAGCCATAAACAAAATAAATCAACGTCCATGTTAAGTAAAATATTTCAATATCAACTTAAAATATTTTAACCATAAGAAATTTTTTAAGGGTAAAACATTTCAATGGGAAATGTGCAATTCTTCCATGTTTGAGATGGAGTTGACACATGACATATGTGTGTAGATCCATCTTAACTCTGGATCTATCATGCACTAAGAGGGATCAAGTTCTAATTTGATCCCTCTCAACTCATAATAGATCAAGACTTAAAATAGATCTACACTAGTTATACATCTCTTTAACTACATCTTTATTTCATGATAGAATCACAATTTTTAGTTAAACCTTATTATGATAATAGTTTTGATTTCATTGGTATTTTGAAGAATGACCTCCTCTTACATCCTACAATAGTATAACTAAAAAAACATCATACTTATGCCATAATCATAATCATAAAACACAATTTGAATAACCAGATTTTTTTCCCTAATATAAATCAAATAACATTAAAATAAGTTTTCCACTTTAAATTAATTAATTCTTTTATATTGTAATTTTAGTTAAACTTAAAATACAAATTATCTCCAAAATATTTATATAAAATAAAAAAATACTTACATCCAATTACATGATCATTACTACATTCAATATCAAGTGAGATAAATAACAAACTCAATGATTGTTATTCTCTCCATCCTGATTCAATTCCCATAATGATATGAATAAAACACCTCCTTCCAGTCATCAGAAATCAGTCACCAGTCACCAGAAGTCACCCTTCAGCCTTTTGAAAAACTTGAACCTTGAACCTTTCAACAGAAGCCAAGTCTAACAGATTCTTCCTTTTGCCTTTCAACAGAAGCCAACCAGGTCCAACAAGTCCACCAAGCCCAAACAGAAAACAGGGAGGGGCTAGAAGCCAGCCATAAAAGCCTAACCTAAAGCACTATACCCTACCTAAAGCCAGCCATAGAAGCCTAACCTAAAGCACTATACCCTACCTAATGAATATGTTATAATGACTTCCAACCTATATGTATTGAAAAATTACCTTTGATTCAAAATTGAATAACAAAACAACTGATATTTCCGAGAAAAAAAAAACATAACCACACATAATAACAGACTGGGAGATGCGCTGCAGATCTACTTAAACTCATTCCTACATAACGGGCATGTAAGTCGATGATAAAACCACGGTAACAGGCACTTTTCATGATAGACATGATCACAGCGCAATTTCTTTGCATACTCCCCACAGGAAAACGTCTCAAGACAAATGGCACATACCAATCGATCGTCCTCACTCTCATCCCCACCTTCACTTCTGCATGCCGAGTCTTTCGAAATAGTAACAGATGGTGAAGACAGAACAGCTGAGATAGCGGCAGCCATGGGATGATAACCATGGCGGGCAATATATTGGATTTTTAGGTCAGGATGATGTTCAAAGTATTGACATATCAACAGTACAGAAGGGCTATCGCTGTCCAGCTGTTGCATCATCCGTTGAGAATCTGAAAAACTGCCAGGCCAGACAATTTGCTGACTCCACACATTTCCGTCCGGACGGCTCCAGTCCAGTATATTTCGCATCAAAACAATATTAACGTTTTTCGCCATTGCAGACACGACGTGCCTTTGACCGTTATAATTCATATGATACCATTCATAGTGTGCCGGTCCTCTGTCACCTAAGTGGCGTATGTCCAGACTATCCCAAATATGTTCTAATTCCCAGTGATCTCTCTGGTCTTTTCTAATACATCTGAAGGTTACGCTCGAGATCAAGTGCCGCTGAGAAACAGGCTCACTGTCAATGGATTCTCCTGAAACGTCATTAGTTCCACTTGAACTTGGAAATCGCCCTATGAAAACGCCTTTGACTCTCTCGTCTGCTTCAAATCTAATAATCTTATAGAATATTTCTCGCGCTCGATTGCTCATATCACTGTTCAAGTGCAGATTGCTTCCGTTTCCTGAATCCTCCATTTCCTCGCTTTTTAGATCAACGACGGAGAGAAAAACGAATTGCTAACATGTGTGGTTAATTCGGTTGAATAAATATATAAAGTCCTTTATTAGTAATTCTTGTCATCATTGTACTTTTCACAGGCCGACAAAGTATTATGGGGTTTGTTGTAACTAACGGTGAAACTAATGTT
>SNQJ01S0011045.1:13581-33899 GCA_010110895.2 Picea sitchensis
ATTTTCAAAGTATTGTCACATCGATGTCAATGTTGCTAGAAACAAGAAAAATATAACCAAGGAAATGACAATATGACAAGTGTTAGAGGAAAATATAACAAAGAAAATGGCATTATGGTGAGTGTGGGATTCAAAAACATAAAGTATGTAAACTAGATGCAATGCCAATTCCTATATTGACAAGAATAGACAATGCTCATAAAACATGAATTCAAGTGGGGATTCAAAAAACAAGGTGTCTAAGCTTCTTTGGTAAGCTTTTATTAAGTGACACATAAAATAGTTCATACGCCAAATACAATGGTAGGATATTTATATAGGTGTGAACTATGTGATGGATTTAATGTTGTGAAAGGGTACACAATGGAAGCATACACTGTATTAGGGTATAAATAAGAGACACCTAGAATACAAATGATTTTAGTCTTTAAATGCCAAAATCAAGTATTGTGTGATGAACCAATGCTCATTGACCAACCAAGCATTAGAAGTGAGGATATTGATGGGTTATTGAAAATATGACCGTTCTTTTGGCATTTTATGATATTTGTCGTCTTTCATAAATGAAAAAAGTTTCCAAAACTTTACATTTTTTTTGAAGGGTGTTTTTTAAATTACTTTTCTAAGACATGTTTGAATTCCTTAGAAGAGCTAGGAAGGGTTCAATTTTGATTTTTGATTCCAGTATGATATATTTGATCAATTTTAGATTCAATTGTCGCTCCACTTTGAAGTCAGAATCATACTAAAGTTGTGATAAATACATTGTTCAAGCTGCCAATAATTGCCTTCTTATGAGATGGTCGAATATTTTATGTCTGCATTCAATCTCATTCAATCTTAGCTGAACCTTGTTCTTTAGATTCAGTCGCCCCTACATTCCATTAATTCTTGTTTCAATTACATTGGATTTACCTTTATTTTAGGTCTTAAATTCAATATGTCCTTTCTAAAAACAAAATTTATGCGTAGGATCCATTTATGTTCAGATATGGTATTGGTTGAATATATACCTTATTGGGTTCATGAGTATTACCAACCCATATGACACATCCTTGTGGTCTCAAGGCTGGAGAAAGGCGATCGATATTGGACTAGGAAGACTTTTGGTTGAAAGGTGGGATCACTTTTTATAAGAATTCAAGAAGGCACATATATGATTGACAAATTTCCTAGATGAATTAATTTGGGTTCTTAATGGAGTAGGCGACAATTATATCGCAAGTGTTGGATACTCAACTCTTTTCGGACTAGGAGTGGGTGATGAAAAATGGTTGTGGAAGATTCTTTGGAAATTTATGTGGCTCATATTTAACAATAAAGTGTTAACATGGGAAGTCCTCCAAAAAATAAATAGAGCAGGTCCAAGCAATTGTTTACTTTGCAAGTGTAATGAAAAAAACACTTCACATTTGTTCTTGCATTGTATTTTTTCTCAAATACTATGGGTTGAGGTCGACAAACTCTTGGGTATCGAGAACCTTTGGAAATTTAAATCCATAGATACATGTCTTACTATTTGGTTTACTTATCGTGATCTAAATTTATTTAAGGCAATCCCATTTTAGATTATGTGGGGAATATGGATAGCTATAAAATCTATATTGTTTGAAGAAAATATGGTGCCCACTTTTCAAGTTGATGCTTTACTTTCATAATATAAGGTTATTCCAAAGTTTAAACCAAAGACATCTATCAGATATGCAAGTAGATAAATATCTAGCACATGGATGTTTAGATGGTGTTTGTCAAAGCCTAGATTCTATTTATGGGATTGGCTTCATTCTACATCTTTCAAAGACACATATAATTCAAGTCAAAGATAATATAGAAAGAGAAAGAAATAACCAACGGGAATTCATGACCTTATTCTACTCACTAAAACTTTCTTTGGATAGAGGGATTGATAAGATTCATGTCCTGGGTGATTCATTTATGGTCATTAATTTGATGAATGGAAGCCTCCAAGTGCAAAATAATTCCTCCTTCCACTAGCCCAACAATTAAGGGAAATATATAATCAATTTCTTTGGATTAGCTATACTCATAAATAGATAGATCACAACAAAATTACATATAAGCTGTCAAAAGAAGGACTTTATCTCCTAGATATTTATGGTTCTTTGGAAGAAGTACATGATGGCCATACCATGTTTGGAAGAAGTACATGTTGAGCTCCTTTGAAATTTGTAATTTGTCAATACACACTACTATTAAAGTAAATTATTTGTTTCCAATTGTTAAAATAATTTATTTATTTCCAATTACTTGATAGATAGTATATGGTATATTATAAAAGTATTGGATCTTTATGGATCTGCACTTAAAGACTCTACATATATCTATCTTGATCTTTTTGGATGACTTTGTGCCTAAGAAACTAGAGTATTGTATTTTTGTTTATGTCAAATAAAAATATGTTTTTTTTTTGGATATTGCACCTAAAGCTCTTTCTACACAAAGATGTGTAATTCCTTTTTTGCTCAATAAGGAGTTGGCATCACATTTAAAAACAATATTCATAACAAAAAAATCAATGTATAATTTCATTAATGCTTAATATGGACTTGACAGGTAGCATTTAAAAAATATTAATATAAAAAAACATTCAATGTGAGCCATAAACAAAATAAATCAACGTCCATGTTAAGTAAAATATTTCAATATCAACTTAAAATATTTTAACCATAAGAAATTTTTTAAGGGTAAAACATTTCAATGGGAAATGTGCAATTCTTCCATGTTTGAGATGGAGTTGACACATGACATATGTGTGTAGATCCATCTTAACTCTGGATCTATCATGCACTAAGAGGGATCAAGTTCTAATTTGATCCCTCTCAACTCATAATAGATCAAGACTTAAAATAGATCTACACTAGTTATACATCTCTTTAACTACATCTTTATTTCATGATAGAATCACAATTTTTAGTTAAACCTTATTATGATAATAGTTTTGATTTCATTGGTATTTTGAAGAATGACCTCCTCTTACATCCTACAATAGTATAACTAAAAAAACATCATACTTATGCCATAATCATAATCATAAAACACAATTTGAATAACCAGATTTTTTTCCCTAATATAAATCAAATAACATTAAAATAAGTTTTCCACTTTAAATTAATTAATTCTTTTATATTGTAATTTTAGTTAAACTTAAAATACAAATTATCTCCAAAATATTTATATAAAATAAAAAAATACTTACATCCAATTACATGATCATTACTACATTCAATATCAAGTGAGATAAATAACAAACTCAATGATTGTTATTCTCTCCATCCTGATTCAATTCCCATAATGATATGAATAAAACACCTCCTTCCAGTCATCAGAAATCAGTCACCAGTCACCAGAAGTCACCCTTCAGCCTTTTGAAAAACTTGAACCTTGAACCTTTCAACAGAAGCCAAGTCTAACAGATTCTTCCTTTTGCCTTTCAACAGAAGCCAACCAGGTCCAACAAGTCCACCAAGCCCAAACAGAAAACAGGGAGGGGCTAGAAGCCAGCCATAAAAGCCTAACCTAAAGCACTATACCCTACCTAAAGCCAGCCATAGAAGCCTAACCTAAAGCACTATACCCTACCTAATGAATATGTTATAATGACTTCCAACCTATATGTATTGAAAAATTACCTTTGATTCAAAATTGAATAACAAAACAACTGATATTTCCGAGAAAAAAAAAACATAACCACACATAATAACAGACTGGGAGATGCGCTGCAGATCTACTTAAACTCATTCCTACATAACGGGCATGTAAGTCGATGATAAAACCACGGTAACAGGCACTTTTCATGATAGACATGATCACAGCGCAATTTCTTTGCATACTCCCCACAGGAAAACGTCTCAAGACAAATGGCACATACCAATCGATCGTCCTCACTCTCATCCCCACCTTCACTTCTGCATGCCGAGTCTTTCGAAATAGTAACAGATGGTGAAGACAGAACAGCTGAGATAGCGGCAGCCATGGGATGATAACCATGGCGGGCAATATATTGGATTTTTAGGTCAGGATGATGTTCAAAGTATTGACATATCAACAGTACAGAAGGGCTATCGCTGTCCAGCTGTTGCATCATCCGTTGAGAATCTGAAAAACTGCCAGGCCAGACAATTTGCTGACTCCACACATTTCCGTCCGGACGGCTCCAGTCCAGTATATTTCGCATCAAAACAATATTAACGTTTTTCGCCATTGCAGACACGACGTGCCTTTGACCGTTATAATTCATATGATACCATTCATAGTGTGCCGGTCCTCTGTCACCTAAGTGGCGTATGTCCAGACTATCCCAAATATGTTCTAATTCCCAGTGATCTCTCTGGTCTTTTCTAATACATCTGAAGGTTACGCTCGAGATCAAGTGCCGCTGAGAAACAGGCTCACTGTCAATGGATTCTCCTGAAACGTCATTAGTTCCACTTGAACTTGGAAATCGCCCTATGAAAACGCCTTTGACTCTCTCGTCTGCTTCAAATCTAATAATCTTATAGAATATTTCTCGCGCTCGATTGCTCATATCACTGTTCAAGTGCAGATTGCTTCCGTTTCCTGAATCCTCCATTTCCTCGCTTTTTAGATCAACGACGGAGAGAAAAACGAATTGCTAACATGTGTGGTTAATTCGGTTGAATAAATATATAAAGTCCTTTATTAGTAATTCTTGTCATCATTGTACTTTTCACAGGCCGACAAAGTATTATGGGGTTTGTTGTAACTAACGGTGAAACTAATGTTTACATGGAATAAATGGACTCAAATTTTAACCTAATTGCTTTCAAATTTAGTAAAAACATTCCATCTGGGAATTGAACTCAAGGGTTTTTTCTGCCTAAGATGACCAAATTGTTGGATTTCCTAAAAATGAGTGGAAAAAGTAAAACTTTAATTAGTCAAAAAAAATGATCTTCCTCTTAAATATGGCTATTTGAATGCCCCTTATACAACACTCCCAACCTCCAAAGTATTGGAGTGAACTCTTTAAGCCCTTTCCTTGACCTATTCATATCTTGTTACAACATTTAGACATGTTATTAGTATTCATTAAGTTATTTGCTTGCATAAAGTAATTTCAATGGTGGATTTATAGACTATTGGAATGGATAAACTAAAACCACTTTATACGGATTTTTGTTAAACTAGAAGTGCAATCTACATGATATGGAGAAGAATGTACACTACAAAGATATTCAACATAAATAAGGAACTCAACAATGGATTATTATTATATTTATGGGCCCTATTTGGATATAGTGGATTATTAGGATAATCTTTTTAGAATGGAGTGGTTATAAAATGGTTTGGTTGCAATTGGAGGGGACCTAAATTTCACTCTAGGAGCTTCTAAGGTGTTGGGACCTATTGCTCAAGTTGATATTCTGTCAGGGTTTTTCATTAAAAAAACTGGAAGATGTGGGTTCATTGGACATTGAGCCGACAAAATTGTCGCCAACTTCTACTTCTAGTTGCATAAGACCATCTACTACTATAAATTTGTCTCCCCCACCACTAGGGGAGCCTCCATCTTCCTTTTATTTTGGCGCACCAACACTCTGTGCTCTACCTTCCTATACTGACTGCACACCACAAATGTGTGCTCCTTCTCCCGGGCTGATTTTACCACCACAAATCCACGCTTCATTTCTCGGTTCGATCTGTGCACTGCCACCTTGCACAAAATCGTGCTCTCCAACAACACTTGATGAATATTTCTCATTTTCACCTGCTTTGGAAAAAGAATATTACATATAAATTTATTGACAAATAAATTCCTTTAAAGAAAAAACAACTATCCATTTTTTATCAAATTTTATTTAATGAATTGTTATCCCCCACTTTTAGGGATAACTAGGAGATTATGTCTCGAGGCCCACAGGTCCTAGACATGGAGTACCGAGAGACAGATTGACTTGAGCATGGCCCTGGAGGGCCCGTAATTTCTCCCTTCAACGCCTCCAGTTTGTCAGCCGCAACAACAACATCCATCACCTTCGGCTTGGTCTTGCATCATAGATGGTTCTTGCTCCATGAGGTAATGAGTCTGGGTATCATGGTATGTGTCACTCTGATCCTCAAAACCTTTGAATATGTGCATTTGATTCCTTTGTTTCTAACAAGTGCTTGGATCTTATGCTTGTCCACTTGACCATGTCTGGGGGGAATGACAAGATTCCCTAGCAAGCTTATGTCCATAGGTTTTGAGTTGCCACTGGGGATATTTCTGAAAATCCAGCGTCTGTCCCCGTCATACATACCATTTTCCACCTTATTTCCCGCTCACCCATCCCATTACACTGGTCTGGGCATAGGGTTGGCCAGTCATTTAGGGGTTGTACCTTACCTTGTGGGAAGAATGGGATAAAGGCCTGGGGGGTAAAAGCAACTGAAAATAAAAGCCTAAGTATAAAACCTTGAGATGCTTTGCCCAGGGATCCCCGAGAAAGCAATAAAAGGCTTCTCAACAAGAAACAAAGGGACCCGTAAAAAATAAATCAAGACCTAGTTGAGGGATGGGGGGTCTCATCACGAGCCAACTCATTAGGTCCATGGGTGCCTAACGGTATGACACTACCAACATATGCTCACCACTCCAGGGTAGTGGCTCTTGGTGGCATGGCCAAGAGAAAGGGGGTCTCATCACAAGCCAACCTTCTCATTTTTGTGAAAGTACTTGTGGGTAACATTTCCACCTCTGGTCACCAAGCCAAGGCAGTGTCCCTTGACTAGATTCTTGAGAGAAAAAACAATAAAAAGATAAAAAAAATAAAGATAAGACCTAGTTAGAAGATAGGGGGTCTCATCAAGAGCCAACCTATTAGGTCCATGAGCATCTAGCAGTATGACACTACCAGGATCTGGTCACCACACCACGATAGTGTCTCTTGGTGGCATAGCAAAGAGAAAGGGGGTCTCATCACAAGCCAACCTTTCATTTCTTTGAAATGCTTGTGGCTAACATTTCCACCACTGATCACCAAGCTAGGGAAGTTTCCTTTGACCAACATCTTGGAAGAAACAAAATGAAGATAAGAGGCATGAATGGGCTTGGAAACATTGCATCCATGACAGGTACAACTCACCCTCCACAAAGGCACCCACCAGTGAGCCATCCTTGCTATCACTGCACCTTTTTCCCAGGCATCCCCATCCACCTCACCTACTTGCATGACTTGGATTTGATCCTTTCCAGGAACAACCCTTTTCTAGTAGACTCTATCCCAATATGACGTCTTGTCACTTTCCCCAAACTTGTATTGAAGACTTGTATAATGTCTTTGAGCACTAGACTAGGGTAAAGGGGTTTTTGCACATGTTTAATAAATATTGATGATTAGATGTGATTGACATTGCTATGATCCTTGTGACTTATGAGCCCATGGAGGGCGTATTTGTTGATGTGCAGGATCATGCCCGACAGACAGGTACCATGTTGGACAAATACACATGGGGAGATGATCAGTTCGGACCTCCATGGGGCAGAAGAGCCCACCAGATGGATGCTGACATCCAAATAGGGGGCAAAGACATGGCAAAGCGTTTGTACTAGGGAAGAGCAGAAGAATCCACTAGAGGTAGTTGAGCATACCTGTACCTAGGGGGGTTGAGCCCTCTCCATAGGAGCGTTGGACTTGGAAGGCTTAGGACATCTCCCAGGATTCCCATGATGCCACCCAACAGTATGGACGTTTTGGGAGGTAGCTTTGGTAGTTTTTTCACGTGTGGCAGTTTGGAGAAGCCCAAGGAGGGCTAATGTTTTGGTCCAGGAGGTTGCATTTTCCCTAGAAGGGGCTAACGTCACCCTAGAAAGGCGATGGCGTCTCTCTATTGCTTGATTAGGGTTTTAATTTAAGCATTTAATGTAAAACAATATGAATTTGGTATTTTGGCCTTGTCGGCCTTTTAATGACCTAAAATGTAATTTAGGTCATTGCTACTGAATAAATTGAGGGTTTTTACCTTCATTTTTTGGAGGAGCTGACTCACTCATTAGTGAGGTCTGAAATTTGCACCATTTTTGGGGTTATTGGCTGAAATATTGAGGCACACTTGTTGAAGGAAGATTTTACTTGGAAATTTTGGCATTTCTCTTGGTGGAAGGTGTTGAAACTAGGGTTTTTCTACTTGGTTTCTTGGTTTATGTAAGTGAATTTATGCGAAAACTTCTTAATTGAATGGTTTTAGTTTCATTTACTTGCATATGTAATTATATTTTGTTGAATAAAATCCTAGGTGACAAGCACTAGTTGATGTCCTTGTCTCGTGTACCCATCAAGATTTTTAGCCATTTGATTTGCATGAAGAAGATAGAGCCTTGCCATTGCAACACTTTATCCTTCCTCTTAGCCTAGCTGTTTTGTCATTGTTGATTTAAGACAGAGAAAAACGCATCTAGGCCTAGCTATTCTACACTTGGTGAGTCGTTTTTCCCTAGGGTTTGCTTGGTGAATCCTTGCCATAGAAACACATCACTTTCTAACCCTCTTGTCTTAGATCAATCATTATTCAAGCTAGTCATTTTTCCATTGAGACAAGGAAGGAGGAGAGAGCACTGAGGCCTAGGTTTTCTACACCAAAGTGAGCCTCTCTCCCCCAAGGTTTCATCTTTGAGGACTTGCCATAGCAACACCTCAAAGTTTAACTCTCTTGTCCTTAGTTTTACCATTTTCACTTAGTCCTTCAGCCTTTGCGTCCTCTCTTTGACTCCATATACCCTAGGAACGCACTGATCTAAGGCCTTGTGCTTTGAGTGACTTGATCACAAAACAAACTTCCAATTCTTTGAACAAACCCGAAATTTTACTAACCCTAGCCTAGCCTAACCCTACTAATTATATTGTTGTTGTCATCTTCTTGTGCTATAAACACCTTGGTGCAGCGATCGTTTTATTTTTAAAAGCAATTGAATGGTTGGTTAAGGAAGTATCTATGAAGTGTTGATTTTGTTACATTGAATGCCACATTTCTCTAGCATTTATTGAGAAGTGATATTGTAATCATTGCTATAGTGTAGACATTGATTTACTTCATCAATATTATTTCTCAATTGTTTATTATCATAAAGTCATTGATTATATGAAGTACTAACCAACAAGCAAGCTTGCACATGTAGTTTCTTTGTTTCTTTGTTCTCGAGCAGGGATACTTCTTGGTTACTACTTCCGGTTATCTTTATTGGCTATAAGTCAGACTTTCTGATCAAGTGGTGACTTGTGAGAGGGATTATTATTAATTAGCCTTGCTAAACCCTTTGCCTTCTCAAAACCCCAGGTAACTGGGGACGTCTCCCCTGGACCTTACCTCCCTAAACAGAAAGAACCTTCCCATCAAGGTGACAGTGGGTGGGATTGGTTCAGTTACACCAGTTTGACCTCTTTTCATCAATCCATTTATCCTAAATACAAACTACATGATAAAATTTTGGCGTCATTGTCAGGGAACACCGAGTCAAAATTTCCTCAAGATGACACTTTTCGGTAAGCCTTGCTTCTAGAGTTTTTACCTTACAAGCTTACCTGGTGACTCCACTTAGGGTGTTTTCCCTTATCTTTTGATAGTTTCAAGAAAATTATCTAGCGAATCCACTGATGACGAAGCCAACTATGACTTCACAATGGGACCCGAGAAACTACAAGCCTTTAGACATGAGTAAAATCCTGGGATACTGAAGACAAATGCCCCCAAAGTACGAGAAATGGCTCCCTAGATTCACTGGTATTGATGGGGAAAGACCTGACTATCACATGAGTAATTTTTGGGCTTTCTTTCAGCACCACCCTATCAGTGATGATGCTGAGGACTTGGTAATGAAAATCTTCTCTGCCACTTTGCATGGAAATGCTAAAAGATGGTATGATAATCTTCCAGCCGCTAGCAACACATCTATGAACCAGTTAGAAGAAACCTTTCTCATGAGTTGGGGCATGAAATTGGAATATATCCAATTATTACTTAAAGGACTTGAATACATAAGACAAACAGAGGATGAGACTATCAGGGCTTTCGAGGTTAGGTTTCAGAAGTTACTACACCAGATTCCTGGAAGCCATTGTCCCGAAGACAAGTACCTCTTGTATCTTTTTACCAATGCATTCATGGGGCATTTGAGATTCCTCCTCAATAGAAAGGGTCCAAAAACACTTACATAAGCTTATAACATGGAAATACAAATGGAGGCAAATATCTCCTTGTTCAGGAAGGGACATCCCTCTGCCCCTGATGCCTTTAGTTTGGATACATTACTTTCCCTTGATATCTTTACTAAAAATTCACAAGAAAGAAGGCAACAAGTTATCAATAAGCAAAATGAAGACATAGTTGAGGAGCTGGAACCTAAGCAAAACGATAAAGTATCAACCTGCGCTCTTCCCTCAGATGAAGTCATCCACGAACCTTTTCCTCCTGCACCACAAAGGGACGATGAGGTTAGTTTCTTTCCTTTTCAGGATTTTGATGACACCTTGTTCCAATATTCAGAAAATGAAGGAGAAATGAAAGCCTTGAACAAAGAGAATATTCCTTGTTGTACAATTGAAGACAAAGGGGTAGCTCATGAGGATGAAACAATAACGCATGTTGAAGACACCCAAGTCCTCAAAGATCTTGTGATGCATGAGAATCACAATCACGCACAAGTGGAAGACAACTGGAATTACACCAACGCGCATTTTGAAGACATTTTGAAATTTAAAAGATGAAACATTAATCTAATAGATGGAGGAAGTAATTGTCCTTAAATGGTTTGGATATTGTATAGCAGATCTTGAGCGTTCATTATCATCTGTCGGTTGGAGGCATTTAATGTAATCAATGTAAAGTAGCTATAGTCTTTAATTTAGATTAGATAGCTTGAGGTTATAGGAGGGAAAACTCGAGAAAGCTCCCTCGTATGTATTGTATTGGATTACTATTTTTTCTCATTGTAATTGTAAGTTAGAAGCTGCAGAGAAAGAGAGAAAAGAAGAGAAGAGCAGAGATTGTAGAAGTTGTGTAAGCAGATAGCTGTTGCTATTGAATCCATGTACAAAATCACTTGAATTAATATAAGGATGCTTTGATCCAATTTCATGGTGTTGTTATGGTTACTGTTTGCATCTATTGAATGACATGTTTACAATTTTCTTATACACTCTATTTTCATTTGTTTCAATGTTGTGTGTATGTATGCTCGTGATTTCATGTTGAATATATGAAGTATGTGGAAGGATAAGTGTAAGTTTCAATTGTTTCTCTTCTTGATAATTCTTGGAAGCAGTGCAGTGAAAGTCCGCAAGGAGTGTGTTGACAAGACTCTAAGTTTTATCTTAGAAAGAAATCTTAGGAGAGATAGAGTTGTTCTTATACCAGCAGAAGTGCAAGGATAGCATAGAGTCGCGCAAGGTGTGTGTAGGCCGTTGGAAGTCTTAGAATTTTCCAACCCAAGAGAGTGGTTGAAGGATTCTGTTGCAGGGAGTGCGTAGAGTTTGGAGTTGTTCAATAACCAGAGGTTATTGTAAATGCTGCAAAGAGTGTTTGCAGGAACCCCGTAGAATCCTTGAGTTGTTGCAGAGGTAAATCTCAAGAAGGATAGATACTTCAGAGAGATTGAAGGAAGGACGAGGTTTTAAGTCACCTCATAGAAGTTAAGTTCAGAAGGAAAAATACGTCGATTTCTTTGGCTAGAAGCCATCGAAGGATTGAATGGACGATTGAAATTCTTCAAGGAAGAATCACCGAAATTTAGTGGCTCGTTGGATCTAGTAGATCAATAAAGAGGATAAGGCTGATAGTCTTTCAACACTCACAAGTTCCGGAGGGATAGTAGCTGTCAGATTGGGACCAACGAGAGTCATTGATCTAGAGATTTGAAGTTTCAACAGTTTCGGAATTGGGAGTGTGAAGGAACAACCACTCGGAAGTCGCAACACATGAAATCCCGAAATGATCTGGATCGTTGATCGCTAGAAGGATCTGGACCGTCGATCTGTGGCAAAGGAATATTGCGACTTTGGTTATCGGGCAAAGGGAGATAAGGCACATAGAAATTCCCCGATACATGAAATCCTGACACGCTCGAAGGTTGGGCCCCAGGTCACAGTCGAAGGCCATAGCAGAGAAGATATAAGGGAGGAGCGAAGGACCGTTAGCCCATTTCGGGACTTCAGGATCTGAAGGAGTGGGGGTATCTGGTAACTCGAATCCCCGATACATGAAATAGTGTTGCACCCTTTATGGTAAGTCAGTGGTCACGTGGGGTGGAGGTTTGCGCCTAGCGTTCATTCGCATGGGCGTAACTCCTAAGAAGGACCTATGGTTATATGTTTTGGGAGATTCCATCTGGGAATCAGAGAGCCATTTCAGCTCAAAGGTGTTGAAGATCCATAGGTCAGGAGGTGAGTGGACTCTACCGAGGTAGGGTTCTGCATCAGGTGGTATCAGATCCTAGTTAACAAATTTTGTTTTCTGTAGAGGGAAGACATAGGACAGTTGTGATTTGAATTTTGCGTGGACAGATTGCAACAATGACGCCAAAAAGACGTCAAGAGAGAGCTATGCCTGATTCAGCTGTGGAAATGGAAATGAGAGAACTTTGTGCTCGATTAGATGCTATGGAGACAACACAGAAACGAGCTACTGATATTGGAGATGTCATTGAAGCAGAAAGTGAAAATGAGGCTGGAGATGAAGAAGAAGTTGCAGCCGAAGATGCTGTGGAAGAACGTCTATTCAGATTTGTTGGAAGAATAGGTGCTAGAGAAAAGATGAATATTCCGATGTATGAAGGCAACTTAGATGTTGAAGAGTTGCTAGATTGGTTTAGAGCTCTGGATAAATACTTTAATTATGAAGATATCAAAGAAACTAAGAAAGTAAAGCATGTTGTCACTAGATTGAAAGGGCATGAAAAACTGTGGTGGGATGAACTGCAGGCTGACAAGCGCTGCAAAGGAAAGCAAAGAATCAAAAGTTGGGATAGGATGGTCGCAAAGATGAAAGCCAAATTCATACCCAGAGATTTCCAAATCAATTTGTTTCGAAGAATGCAGAATTTGAGACAGAAAGGGATGACAATGAAGGAATACACTGAGGAATTTTACCGACTTAACATCAGAGCAGGTCATCGTGAGAGTGATGATGAGAAAATCGTCAGATGCATGAATGTCCTGAGATATGAAATTCAGGATGAGATGAGCATGGTGACAATAAAAAATGTGGAAGATGCTTATCATATTTCTTTAAAGGCAAAAGAGAAATTAACCTGAAAGCAAGGTCAAAGGGGAAGAGGTATAAGTCAGAGTAGAGGCAAAGCAATTTCCCAAGACAGAGTACAAAATCCCAAGGAGGAAGAGAAGAAACCTCATAACTACTCAGAAAGGGGAGGAAGTTCACAGGGAAGACAATATGCCGATAGGAATAGTTTTCCTCGAGAAAGAGCAAGAGAAAGAGGCAGAGGAGGTGAAATAAAGTGTTTTGTCTGTGGAAAGATTGGGCATAAATCATTTGAATGTCCCGATAGAAAAAGAGATGGAGGAGGTGAAGCTCACATTTTGGAAGTGCAAAGGAGAAATGTTGAGGCAGAAGGTGCAAAAGGAGGAAGATCCTTAATGATGAGGAAAATTCTCTTGGAGCCAGAGAAGGAGATAGAGAATCCAGTCCAGAGGAGTAGTTTGTTTAGAACTTCTTGCAAGACCAAGGATAGGGTATGCAAGGTAATAGTTGATAGTGTAAGTACATACAATATAGTATCCACAGAAATGCTGGAAAAGATGGAATTGGAGACTATTGCACATAGAAGCCCATACAAAGTCTCGTGGTTTCAAAAGGGACATCAAGTAACAATCACTAAAGAGTGTTTAGTTGAATTTCATAGAGGGATATAGAGATGTGATGTTGTTCCCATGGATGTCTATCATCTTTTGTTGGGGAGACTATGGAAATATGACAGAAATGTTGTTCATGACGGAAGACAGAACACATACACCTTGGAAAAGAATGGTAGGATGCATATGTTGCTGCCAATTGGAGACAAGAAGGTGAAAGGAGAAACAAGCAACACTATACTTATCATGAGTGGGAAGGAACTTCTAGATGAAGTAAAAAAGGATGAAGAAATACAGTTTGTTGTGGTGAGAAAACCTAGAGTCAGCTTGACCAGTACTTTGATAGAGGATCTACCGGAGGAAATTCAGGAAATGCTAGAGAATTTTGCTGATATAGTGGTGGATGATTTACCTTGTTCATTTCCACCCATCAAAAGTATAAGCCATGTCATTGATCTTATACCAGAAGCTAGTTTACCAAATAAAGAAACGTATAGATTGACGTCGCAGGAGAATGAAGAGGTCAAGAAGCAAGTCCAAGATTTGATGGACAAGGGATTGGTTAGAGAAAGCTTGAGTCCATGCGTTGTATCGACAATGTTAAATCCAAAGAAGGATGGTGGATGGAGAATTTGTGCAGACTCGAGGGATATAAACAAAATCACCATCAAGTATAGATTTCCTTTACCTAGGTGTTACACATTATTTTGGTCACATTGATGATGACTTTGCAAGCATGTGTTCAGGCTCTCAAAACAATCTTTTACATGAGGAAAATGACTGAGTTCTTCCCCTACAAGGCAAGTTTTTAGAATGACGCTGCAGGCTGATAGTGGTACACAGTGCGAAAATCCTTGATTTCCACAGGCTTCTCTATGTCTGGCCCACGAGGTTTCCGCAGGTTGCTATATAGGTAGGGTGCGGAGGCGTTTGAAGCTTAGGAAAGGAAGAAGTTCATGAAGTTTCTAAAAGGAGAATATTCTAGAATGTGAGGTGGCGTTTGTATGGTTGTGATCCTATTGGATTCTCTGATTTGGTGGGATCATCCTCATCCTTTTAACCACTTCACCTCCTCCTATATAATAATAGGTTTCTCATGGAAAAGGTTAAGCAAGATTGAGCAAAGAATTGTTGAAAGAATAGGTTGAAGACTGTGTGAAGGATCCTGTTACAACTGATGCTTGAGGCCTCCATTGTCCATCAATCTTTTGTGGACCATATTCATACAAATTCGGAGCAAGTGTATGTGTGTGTTGGAACAAAGGACCACCGAAAGGGAACTTGCGACATCAAGGCAATTTGGTTGTATCTTCCACTTTTACTTAATATGATACAGTGACATGTTTCTTTCCCATAAAATCGTTAGTATTTTATTACATGACTCCTTGATCACATGTTTAGGTTTTCATTGAATCTAAAATCATTGCTTTCACTTTGGTTGGTTTGTGCCATTGCATATTTGATCTCACAAGAGAACCAGAGCGAAGCAGGAATAACAAAGATATAAGGAAGCGATAGCTAAAGGTATGTCATGTATTCCTTCTTTGGTAGTAAATTCAATGATATAAACTTAGGGAAAGCGTCATGTCCTGTCTTGTTTTTTTCTAGATCCAGGTGGATCTAGGGAGATTAGTTTATGTATGTATTCATTGATTTATCCAATAACAAAATTGGTGACTCCACTGGGCATACGACTTGATTGTGGTTTTTTGTTGGCCATTTTATTTTATCCTATTATTTTTACGTGAAAACGGTCTCTGAGTCTGTGGGAAATCCATTCAGGCTCTCTGGGCTTAAAATTTCACTTAGATCCTTTACCCTCTTCTCAAAATTTCTTGATTTACAGACACTTCTGCATTGTACCCTATACATAGCCTACAAAAAACTTCAATTTCTGTGCCCTGGATGTTTGCTTCAGTGTGAACTTTCCGCACCCTATCTGTTTATGGCCTACAAAAACTCTTGATTTCTGCACTGTGATATGCTATTAGGCTGCGATGACGCCTATGAAATTTTTTGAGTTGGGTTTTAGCCTCTGTTGATGCCCAATTTTGCTCTAATCAGTTGGGAGGAACTTTTAATGATAGTCTTTGACTTTTTTCTGAATGTTTGACTTATTGTTGATTGGTTTTGGAGATCGAACACCTCTTTTTTAGTCTTTTCCAGTTTTTGTTTTTTATTTTTATCGACAAGGGTATAATCTCTGAGCTTATATCTGAGTGCTTGTTCAATTAAAAGTCTTTGATTGGATTTGAATTTTTGGATTGATTACATGTTTTGGATTGCTTGATGATTTTGAATTCATTTTTTCATTTTCATTTGAAGAAATACTTTCTTGTCATTTTTTACTTTTATCTTCATTGAAAGTTTGATTTGGGTGCTTGTTGAGTGTATAGATTTTCTGGGATTACTTGTCCTTTCTTTGTCATGCCCCCGGTCTGGTATTAGAAAGGAAGAATTTGAACTCATTCATTCTTTTGAGTAATCATACATAGGAAAGTTTATTGCATTCAAAAGAAGAGAACATTGAGGAACTTCATTGTTTATGGTTGTTTGCAATTGTGTTCATTTAAGAAAAATAAAGTATATTGCGTAGCCTACATCATTCTAGAAATACCTTCTCCCTATTGTAGATAGAGTTCATCGAACAAAAATTTGCATCATTCGTTTCTATTTTCATATTATTGGGTCAAGGTCTTACACAACATTGGTTTCGTTCCCGTCTCCCTTTTGAGTAACAACAACCTCTAAAAACATTGTGAAATCTAAAACTCAATTAGTAACTTTTATTTTCTAGGGATCTTTTACACCAACACTAGCTAGGCTAGAGCTTTGGAATAGGCTGTGAGACACACTCTCCAAAGCACAAAACACACAATAACATCTTGTGATAGGGAGTGTTCAATTCCATTTGCAACATTTTGTCTTGGGAAGCTCTTCTCACACAAGGGTCAAACCTGAGGTCATATTGAGATTGGTAGAGTTACTCACCCTGCTTTGTTGATCTCGGTATAGAGATTGTGCATATTATGGGGGTCGCTTGAAGGTATACCCACAATGATGAGTGGTAGCCTCTCAAGTTTATTTCAGGCTAGATACCCTGCCTTTGCGCGTGGATCGGACTATCAACTGTTTCCCCATGCATCACTATTGTTTTTGGTAGCCTTAGTTGCCTATGTTCTTAGGGTCTTACACAAGGTGACTGTGGAGGGGAAAGTCTTCACGGTACCTGGAATTGATGTTGGCCAGACTCACTCGGGCTCCTTGGAGGGTATACCTATGATTATGTGTGGGATCTTGTACCAAGGTGTAAGTCTGTTAAGCAAGTCGTCAACATAAATTTTCCACCCTCTTTGTTCTAACCCCCTCTTGCCTTGACTTCACGACGTTGGATTTCATCACCAACTAGTGACTTCAAGATAAGAGGGTTTTGTTTGCTTGTTTTGATTCCTAGATTCTATTAGCGAGTGTTGGTTGTTTTCATAGTTGGCCATTGATGTTTTCCGTAAAATATTTGGTTCAGCCAACATTGACCCTCCACGCCGTTCACATAGGATGCAAGGACTACCTCCAGAAGATCCAGAAGTTTCCTAACCCTTGCTTCCTAACCCACCAGAGGGATCTCCTCAACAGAGTGAGGTCTAGGACAACATACCTTCACAAGTGGAAAGAACTGAATCTTTAGAAAGATTCTGAATTGTTTTTGATTCTCTAGACACTTTCCTCATACCTTTTAGATACAAGAGACGTATTCTTCGTCTGAACTCATCCGAAGAACTTGTTGTTGACACTTCTGGAATACCAACCAGACCTCTTATCAGCCCTGAAAACGAGAATCCCTTTTGGACCACTGACATATTTCGAACCCCGACTATTGCACGGGGCCTTCACTACCCAGGGGCAAGTGTTGATATACCTGTCATTTCTGAACTACCCAAGACATATGCTACCTATACGATACCTTTAGATCACTTTAATAATACAACTTTCTATTTCTTCGCTGGTTCAGAGACACAGTCAGCTAGTCCTAGCTCGACCATTCCTCTTCAGATGGCCCATTCCATAATGGTCCCACACACTATGATTATTCCCACTGGGAATATGGTGGCTAGTCAAGATCCTATTGGCACGCCACTAAATTTTTCTAGACCCATTCCGTCACTTCATCTTTGGTATAACACTTTGAATGCTTTTATCCCTATTCCTACCCAAGTTCCATCCGAAGCTTCTGGAGTTTTTACTTCATCTGGGTATAATATTGCTTTCGATTCCATTCTGACACCATCCCAGTTCCTCTCCGTAGGTTCTTATTTGCCTTTTATGGGAGGATTTGTCCCAAGTGACTCCACTCCCTTTGGAGTCTCTACTCCATCATTCACTTCTAGTTATCATATTCTCGTTGGGGAGCAATACAATCCCCGGGGGAAAACTCAATTTGGAGGTCGAACCCAAATTGGGACACCATCCTCACTTGGGGGACAACCCCTGCTTGGAGGATATAATCCACAATATGGACAGAACATCCCCAGATCACTAGCCCAATATTGGAACCTTCTCATCTAGGTAAATCCATAATCATCTGGGGGGCAACAACCTCAAGTTATCTCTTTTATACCCCCTAGTTCGGGTCGGTCATATCTTGATTCTTCCAATCCCATTTGGGGTTTGAACATTCAATCTAGTGTCCCTTTCCAAGGGAACATCCCTAATCAATACAACCCTATGGGCTACATGCCTCCACACACACGTCTGAATCTACTAGGACCTTCGCCTCACATATAGACTGCTTATGGTCCTACTGGTATACCGACGGGACTCCCTCCCCAAAGTCACCAGTACCCTCAGGTGAATAGACAATTACCCTTTTTAGCCACTTTCGATCTACCTGACTTGTCTAGAATCTTGAATGACCCTATCCTGCATTCTCCCCACTGGCCAGTTATACCGGCCAAGCTACCGTCCGACAAGGCGATCAGTCACGCTTAGTACATTTACATGGGTGGAGTTGTCACAAAAGAAAAGGCGATCAGTCACGCTCAGTACATTGATCTCGATTATTCACAAACAGGTACTCTTTACGACTTACTCCCTGATGCACCTCAGCCTTCTACAACCGGTACCTCAACTACCCATGTTGCTTCTCATGCAGTTGATGGTGTGATTGACACTTTCCATGCTCAACCTCAATCTACGCAAACCTCTCCCACCAACCCCAATTATAATGCTTCTAATGTTCAGAATGCTCCGACTCCTACTCCTTCCACTGACAAAACCTCTGAGGTGAACTTCGTTCAATCAACCCCTACCATAAAGAATAACTCTAAAAAAGGGAAGGGTAAGAATAAGGAGGATAAGATTAACACACAATCTGATAAAGCCAAAACACAACCTGTTGACGATAAGGATAAGCGCAAACCACGATACCCTTGCCTTATTTATGGTGATGATCACTACATGAAAGATTATCCAAGATGGGCCGAGGTTACTAAGTTCCTCCAAGGGACCACAAAACCTCCCACACGTGTCGTTTTGTCCCAACCTATCCCTTCTCAACAACAAGCACAATTGGTCATTCACGACCAACCCTCTCCCTCCACCACTTCATATTTCCTTATCTGTATTGGTGATTCCAAAAAGAATGATGTTACACTTACCACTCAAACCAAAGATTACTCTTCCTCAAAGGAGAAAGTTTATGATATACCACCTTCATTGGTTCAACAACCTCCCTCAACTTCATCTCCCAACGGTCCTCTTCATCTCGAACGACCGAGTCTCGATACAATTCTTCGTGTTGGACTACTAAGAGGGGGGGGTGAATCAGTAATAGAGTAATTTAATCCTCTTTAACCATATAATCCAAGTGTTATATCAATGTAGCATTATAATCCAATAACTACAGAGTAAATAAGAAATGACCAAATGAACAATCATACACATACATAGTATACCAGTGTTTTACGTGGAAACCTAAAGCGAGAGAAAACCACATAATGTTTTTTCTTATATGTCTTGAATAATTGCATTCATTGGAAGCACCAACTTCCTTTGTTTTCCAGCTGCAACTGGAAGGAGGCTCCAACCCCCTAGTTTCTCAGGCTACAACCTGAGGGAATCTCCAACTCCCCAATTATCTAGCTACAACTAGAAGGAGGTTACAACCCCCTATGTTCTCCGTCTACAATCGGAAGGTGGATACAACCACATGTCCTTGCCTCATCCAATCGCACTGACGTATAAGTAGAATGATGGAACCACTTTCACACTATCACTGTGAGATATACTGTTGTAAACTTGTACCAATAAACCTGTACCAATAACCTGAACCATGCATCAACCATGCATCAACCTGTACCTCAACCTGTAATCAACCTGTACCATAAAAAAGTGAATCAACCATGCACCAATCTTTACCAACCAACCTTTAATCAACCTGTACCATAAACAAGTGCATCAACCATGCACCAACCTGTACCTCAACCTGTACCATGAACA
>SNQJ01S0011045.1:38662-51837 GCA_010110895.2 Picea sitchensis
ACAACTGATGTGGATGTTTCTGTCTCTTCAATGTTCTTGTTGAGCTTGACGATTTTGACTCTTAGTGTGACAACCTCTTCTTCAATATTCTCAACCTCTTCTTATTTCTTCATTATTTGAGACTTCATGACCTCTTCTGTTCTCTTTGCTTCTTCATGTTGTATTTTCAATGTAATTATTTCTTCTTCCAGTCTTCTCTCTTCTTGACCAAACTCTTCCTCAAGTTGGTTTAAGTCATTGGTTCTTTCCTTGAGATGATTCATTGGTATCTTTTCTCTCTTTTCTTCTTCTTCCTTTTGTGCTTCTATGTTGGCTTCTAAACATTTCTTTTGATATTCTAGAGTTTCCTCAATTCTTTTGGCCTCTTCTAGTTGAGCTCGTAAATTCTTTATGACCTGTTGATATTTTTTGGAACTTGGAACACTTTGCTTTTGCTTCATCAATTCTTTCTTGGATGACTTGTTTTCTTCTCTTTCTTTACTTAGATATTTAATTGCACTGATCATTTTTTCTTTGTAATCAACTTTTGCTTCATCATACTCTTCCTCTTCTGAATCTGTCTGACATGATGAGCATATTTCTTCTTGTTCTTTATCTGCATCTACTTTGGCATTTTTTGAATATGCGATGGGTGAAGAATATATGTCATGTAACTTATCCCAAAGTTCTTTGGCTGATGAACATTTACCAACCTTTTATCTTACATGTTTAGGTAATTCTTCCCAGATGAATCCATTGCTATTTTGTTATTCTTCTTCAATTCTTTCTTGGCTGCAGTCTTTGTCCTTTTTGAACTATCATATCCTGTAACAACTAATAGCCAAATATAATGTCCCTGTGCCTGTAAAAATACTTATGTCATTCTACTCCACATATCATACTTAAAACCATTTTGACCATTAAACATTGGTACTCCATTCTCAGAATAATCCATGATCTCCTTTCAATGGTTAAACTGTTTCATGAAGGAACCTCGCTCTGATACCAATTGTTGGATTACTGAGAGGGGGGGTGAATTAGTAATAGAGCAATTTAATCCTCTTTAACCATATAATCCAAGTGTTATATCAATGTATCATTATCATCCAATAATTGTAGAGTAAATAAGAAATGAACAAATGAACAATCATACACATACACAGTACACCAGTGTTTTACATGGAAACCCAAAGCGGGGGAAAACCACATAATTATTTTTCTTATATGTCTTGAAGAATTAAATTCATTGGAAGCACCAACTTCCTTTTTTTTCTAGCTGCAACTGGAAGGAGCCTCCAACCCCCTAGTTTCTCAAGCCACAACCTGAGGAAAGCTCCAACTCCCCAATTATATGGCTATAACCAGAAGGAGGCTAAACCCCCCTA
Organism: Picea sitchensis; assembly: GCA_010110895.2. Taxonomy (NCBI): domain Eukaryota; kingdom Viridiplantae; phylum Streptophyta; class Pinopsida; order Pinales; family Pinaceae; genus Picea; species Picea sitchensis. The sequence continues at coordinate 40,027 of SNQJ01S0011045.1, forward strand.
TGTTCTCTGGATACAATCGGAAGGTGGATACAACCACTTGTCCTTGCCTCATTCAACCGCCATTACATATAAGTAGAATGAAGAAACCACTTTCACACTATCACTGTGAGATATACTGTTGTAAACTTGTACCAATAACCTGAACCATGCATAAACCATGCATCAACATGTACCTCAATCTGTAATCAACCTGTACCATAAACAAGTGCATCAAACATGCACCAACCTGTACCAACCAACCTGTAATCAACTTGTACCATAAACAAGTGCATCAACTATGCACCAACCTGTACCTCAACCTGTACCATGAACAAGTGCATCAACCATGCACCAAACCTATATAAATAACTTGTCATAACAACTTGTCCAAACAACCTGTCTCATCAATTTTATCAACCAAATCAGATCTACTCACCAAGATCAATCACCAAGACAACTCTCAAATATGTGCATCAACTAAGTATAACACAACAACTCATAATCATCACCAAGATCAACATGTGCTTCTAATAATACAAGTATGCTACATCATCCATAAACCATGTGTCAACAATACTACTAATAAGTGCCTCCAACCATGTACCAAGTATGTACCAATCATGTATCAACTACTCATCAACTATGACTCATCAATATGTACCAACATCATCAACTATACACCTCATGTATGTGCCAACTCATCAACTACTTGTCTCAACCATGTACCTGACATGTACCTCAACCAAATTCTCTCAATAATTTCATCATCCAAATCTGATTTGTAACTCTGTAATAGACTTGGTGTATATGATCACATTCCTACAAACATTCCTTAACTTTAACAACAAGAGACTAGCATTTTCATCAAACTTTTCTTTAGTCTCACATCCCTAGTTTTAGATTAGTCAACAACCCTAACTTGAAATAATCATAACTTTGTACGTGTAATGAATAAAGATATGAAACTGATACACAATGTTCTTCAACGTGTTTTATGCAATTCCTCCAGGTTTCACTACTTGAAACCTCTCAGAAAATGAGTTATAGCAGGAATGACATACCTTTTTGAATTATGGCTTATTCTAGAGAACGACCTTGTAGATTGTTCCCCGCACAGAATATTGGTTGAATAGATCTGAAACTGTTACACATCATACTACAGACTTTACTCTAACCAAAAAAGTTTTTCTTACTAAATTTGGATCTGTTATTAATAAGTTATGACATGTTTACCCGAAACACCTGTTTTAGACTAGTTTCAGGACTAGCCACAAACCCTATTTTCCACGGAGTGTAACTCAAAAAATGAAACGAATCACAAGATGAATTTTTTTATCAAAGATACTTGGATATGTTTCCTCAATGGAATAACAATTTCAAGGTCTGAATAGTTCTAGAAAAAAAATTATTTCAAAAATGGTGAAATGACCTGTAAATAACATACCTTAGAAAGCATCATCAAAATAATTTATCCTTCCTTGAATTCCGGCCTATTTTTCTTCACCTTCCCTCAGAAATTCATCTTAGATGTCCTTTGGTTACTTCAGACACCTATAGGTATTCAATATTCTCAAGTGTGTCTAAAATGAGAGAGCCTTGCCTCTTATTTATACTCTCCAAGTAGCTTCCTTAAAAACATCTTCTAGGTCACTTTGCCCACTTTCCTTATTCTAGTGTTAACCCACTNAGGGTCCTCCAACTTCGTAAGGCCATAACTCTCAAACCGTGAATATTTATGTGACATTCCACATACCACCAGTAATGGAATGACATGTACTATCCATATATAATAGTATTACCTAAAAATATATCAAAACTCATACTGTTATCCATCAAACAAACTTGGGTCCATTACCCAAACCTGGGTTTTCCAACTTCTCATGGCCATAACTCTCTAGCCGTGAGGAATTATGTGACGTTCCACATACCAATGGAAATGGAATAAAAAAAAAATCCATCTAGGATAGTTTCACTGAAAAATTCACTGACCTTCATCTGATTATTACACAAATAATCATGGGTTCTCTAACCATACTTCTAGGATAACTCAATCCGCAAAGCGTCTTCCCGTGAGGGATTTCACCATAAGGGGACCACTTTGGAGTTCATCCATTTGTAATTATTATCAACCATGACAAGACAATAATGAGTCATATTTACATCAAACAAACTTGTGTCCATTACCCAAACCTTTGTGCTAGTAGAATTCACTACCGTACTTTCTCCAAGGGTTGACATCAATCTACAATATCACTCTCCAATAGTTGACATCAATGACAACCAAAAATCCATACTAACTATCCATCAACCTAAGACAACTATCTAACACTTCTCCCTCCCCAAAAGGGTGTTGTTCAAAATTCTGCATTCAATCCTCATGCATGTGTTGCTCAGAACTATAGTATTGCAGAGGATCTGACGCAAACACATTCTGCGATGTCGGCTCTCGAAGTCCTTCAAAGTTTTCTCGCTCAACAGAAGGCACTGTTAAAGGCTATCGGTGGAATTGATCCTACGGATACAAATTTTATAATTTTTGACTTGGAAGATCACATTCCAAGGCTACCCCCTCAATCATCATTTCAGATACAGGTTGTTGTCGCAGAAAAGAACATCTGCAGAACCATTATTGACGAGGGTGCCTCGACATGTTTAATGTTTGTTTCCTGTTGGAAGGCCATCGACTCTCCTCCCCTTAATGAATCACATAACACACTTAAGGCCTTCAATGGCTCTGGATTTAATCCCTACAGTGTACTTCCCTCATTGTCTATTACGTTGGAAGGAAAATCGGTCACTGTTGAATTTTAGGTCTTTGATTCTCCTCTTGATTATAACCTCTTACTTGGTCTAGCTGGATTGATTCTATGCGCGCAGTTGTGTCTACCCTTTTCCATGTTGTACATTTTTCGCACCAAGGAAAAGGCATTACTGTAGATCAACTGGCTTTTTTCAACTCTGATTCCTGTACTAGCAACGTACCCTTTATTGCGAAGACACCTCCTGGGTATGAGAATGTCGGTGTGGGTCTACTAAAAGATTCGACTTTGATGGGTACATTCACGATCCCACCACATGATGTTCCACCTCCTTTGGTTGCCTCGATCAACATGATTTCCACCTCTGTTCACGAAACTCCCACGTCTTCTAACCCGTGGATAATATTTGAACCTGGTGATTATCTTTGATATGGAGACCAAATGCCTTTAAGTCTAGTTGAATCCACCTATCAAGCCATTCAATCAGAAACCCCTTTTACTCCCTCTCTTGGTGATTCATCTCCTGATCCATTACACGTTATTTTTCCTACATAAGAGATGATTATGTCAGTTATGTCTATGGAGGACACCCCTTGGGATGATGGACATAATCGTTCCATTCTCTTCCTAGAACAACACACCATCGAGAGTTACCAAAGGATCTTGACTCCGTCGACCATTGTTGTTGTTACTTATGTTACCGAGTCTACACACGATGTGTTATATGAAGTGAACTTGAGTAATATTTCACCCACCATGCCCCTCGACATATCCATTAAACCTAGAGTTGTAAAAAATGTTCACATATAAGTCCCTTTTTCAAGAGTTTCGTGACATCTTCGTTTGGATTTTCGTGACATCCTCGCCAGGTATTGATATCGATATTGTTGTACATGAAATTAAGACGTACCCGGGCGCTAAACTCATCTGGCAGAGACTTCGCCCGGTCCACCCCCGTAAAGCAGTTGTTATCAAGATTGAGGTCAAAAAAATTCTTAAAGCTTGCTTTATTTATCCCGTGGATTTAATTGATTGGGTATCCAATCTAGTTCCAGTTAACAAGAAACAAGGTATGATTCGTGCCTGCGTTGATTATAGGGATATCAATAAATCTTGTCCTAAGTAAAACTTTCCTACCCCTTCGTTGACCATATCGTCGACGTTTGCGTCGGGAGCGAGATATTCTCTCTGATGGATGGTTTCTCCTGATATAATCAAATCAACATCTTGCCCGCGGATCAACACAAAACCACTTTTATTCTTCCTTGGGGCACATTTTCCTACCGGAAACTACCCTTCGGTTTAAAGAACGCTGGTGCGACTTTTCAACGTGCCATGTCTTATGCCTTTCACGATATAAATCACATTGTACAACCGTATATAGATGACATGTCAGCGCATTCTATGCGTCGTAATGACCATCCGACACACCTCCGAGCCATTTTCCTTCCTTGTTGATTCTATCGTATACGCTTAAACCCACACAAATGTGTTTTTTGTGTGGAGTCTGACCAACTTCTGGGATTTATTGTATCACACCAAGGGATCAAGGTAGATTCTTTGAAGGTTGAGTCGATCATCAATCTCCCTCCTCCTTCCTCACTCTGCCAACTTCAAAGTTTGCAAGGGAAGGCAAACGTTTTACGTCGTTTCATCCCAAACTACGCCCAATTAATGCTCAGATTTACTCGACTGCTGAAGAAAGGTTCTGAGTTCAAATGGGATACTACTGCCAACAAAGCTTTCAAAGCTTTGAAACTGAATTTAACCCATACCTCAATACTTTTCCCACCCAATTATAGTCGATATTATTTCTTTTATCTAGCTGCTTCGGACTCTACCATTTCCATGGTTCTAGTCCAAGAAGATGATTCACACGGCGAACATGTCATTTATTATTTAAGTTGGAGTCTCACGACTACTGAAGCCAAATACTTACATGTTGAAAAACTGGCCTTGGCAGTTGTACAAGCTGTCCAATGTTTATGTCACTATATCCTATGATGCAAGACCACTGTCATTTCCGATTGCAACCCTATGCAGCATATTCTTACACGCCAATTGATAGGGGGAAAATACTCCAAATAGATAATGATTCTCCATGAGTTTGACTTAGAGTTCGAATGCGCTAAGTCTAAGAAATCCTTGGTGTTTTCCGAACTTATATGTGACCTTCCCTGTACTAAAACAAAAAATGTAGCAGAGGATTCTTTACCTGATGAATCCCTTTTTCTGATCAGTTTTGATGAACTTTGGTATGGAGATATCATTATATATCTTCAAACTTAGACTTTCTGACCCAATCTGTCTAGCACTGACCGTCATCGTATACGTTACCAAGCCCACAATTATATTATCCTCAGTGACACTCTTGAGTCTTTATCGTCATGGGGTTGAGTCCATTTTTGGACGATGTCTCACCTATTATGAGGCTGAGAAATCTTTGAATGACTTTCATTCTGGAGCATGTGGTGGTCACATCTCTGGGTATGATACTGCCCAAAAGATCTTATGAGCCAGGTTTTTTTGGCTATATTTATTCAAAGACTGTATTATTGCCATCCAAAAATTCCATGCTTTCCAAACATACAACAACAAAATAAGATAGCATCCTGCTCCTTTACACCCTGTAGTTTCCGTTGGAACTTTTGCGAAATGGGGCATTGATTTCATGACATGTAACCGTCACTCGGCTGGGGGGCATGGATACATCATCGTAGCCATGGATTATTTCATAGAGTGGGCCAAGGGAATGCCTACATTCGATCATTCCAGAAAAACTGCAGCCATATTCATATTCAATCATATCATCACACGATTCAGAATCCCGCAAGCTATCGTCACCGATCACGGTAGTCATTTTCTGAATTTCATGATGTCTGAGCTTACCAAAAATTTGGGTCTTAGACATGAAAACTCAACCCCCTACTATCCACAGGCCAATGGCCAAGTTGAAGTGATAAAAAAAATTATCATCACTATGCTTCGACGGATAATAGGAATCCACAAGAAAAGTTGGCACACGATGTTGTTTTTAGCATTGTGAGCCTATCGTACATCTGTGAAGTCTGTCACAAGATTTACGCCTTTTCAAATAGTGTATGGTATCGAAGTTGTTCTAACGATTAAATGTGAGATACCATAATTGAAGCTAGTCGTTGAACTTATCCCAAACACCTCTACCGAGGAGGAACGTTTATTGTATCTGATGCGATTAGACGAAACCCGTCATGATGCCACCCTGGTTATTGAAACCCAGAAGAAATGCGTGAAAGCCCAATAAGACAAGCATGTCAAGACACGTTTTTTCTCTGAAGGTGATCTAGTTCTTCTCTATGAATAATATCACGATTTACTAGGGATCGAGAAATTTGAGGCTATGTGGCACGACCCTTATATCGTCAAATGAGTGTTGGAGAAGGGATCATATGAGTTATTCGATTATGATGGTATTCCTTTGAGTGAACCCAGAAATGGGATTTACTTTAATTAGTACTATGCCTAGGTTATCTTTGCATGAGTGCTTGTATTTTTACTATATCGTACTTTTGTGTGCTACTCTTGTGTTTTTCATTATTTGGTTTCAACCCCTAGCTTCTTACCTTGCATTGTGCTTGATTTCCAGATGTTGGTGTCTTCGCTACCCCACATTGGCTTTGTTGATGGCGCTAGTCGTAGTACTCAGAATTTAGCATCCACTACTTGGGAAATCTATGCACCTACGAACTAGTTAATAAGTCTACACGGTGTTTGTCTCGGTCATGAAACTAACAATATAGAGGAATATAACACAGTCATTGAATTGTTGACGGACGCTATTTCACTTGGAATCCATCACCTGGTTGTACGGATTGATTCAAAGTTAGTAGTACTACAACTAAGTAATGTCTATGCTATCTGAAGTCCTACATTGTTACGGGTATATTTGCGAATTCGCCTCTTGGAAAATTATTTTGATTATATTGAATATCAACACATTCCTATATGTCTAAATATGTTAACAAATGCATTAGCTAATTATGTGTTACACAGACATCTGAGACATTTATGAATTCAATCACACATCACATGTTGTATATAAAGCAAAGTAAGTCGGTAGAAGCCTCATGTATATATATATATATATAACGATAAAAATGTTTTACAAAAAGGTGTTTTCCATCCAAAGACCAAAATATCAAAAAATGAAGCCCATGGCTTCTATAAAATAGCATCATGGATGATGCTCACGATTGCTGATAATGCCTCAGGATCTCGTTGATCAGGATGTTCGGGATGTCAGCTATCAAACCCTCTAGATTATGTTCGACTGCCTCATAGTCGTCAGCATCCCATCCTACTACTACATCTGCTTCCCCTCATCTCTGAATGGGGGATGTACCTAGAGGCCGATGTGGCCCTACATGTGCATGGTCAAAAATTTTGATTAGTCATTGGATAGAGAGCATATATATAAAAAAATATTATATTCTAAAAATTCACAAAAACACCATAAAAAAAATGTTTTTCTTACCTAGGTCCCCCCACTGAAAACCCTCAGGTAGAACCAAATCGGGGTCATTGCAAAAGTCCAGGCTGACATATGAGTAATCATCTATCATCAATATATGTGGCCTCAACCATTCAAAGAATGCATCATTGTATTTGATAATGGGGCCCACTACATGCAGGGCCATGAGATCGCACCACCGCTTCATCCGCGAATCTCGTGGCATTGGTATACCCCACTCTACCTTTAGGCGTAAGTGAGGGACTCTTTCTAGAATGAAAGACACCAAAATGGATCCATACCTGAATTTATTTAAGTACCCGTTCTTGCTTTTGGTTAACTGTGTCCTCATACTGCGAAGAAGACCATCGCACCAGTTGAACACACGAGGTTCTGTTCATTCCATGACATACTGAAAATAACTTTGGAGGGCCATGTGCAGAGATGCACTTCCCGCCATATGCGCAATGGTAAAAAGGGTGGTCTAGAGAGTTAAATCCTGAATACCTCTGATGTATACCTTACCTTTGCACCTCTCAGCCTCAGGTTCACAATACCGACAGATGTATTCGCTCATTGGTAGGCCACCACCTCGACCCCCTGTTAAGGTCACATGTGATCCATAATGGGATAACCCCATCAATATGTAAATGTCTTCGATGTCCAAGGGAAGAATGTGGACACCCACATGAAACACTTGCTGGTCTACATTCCACATGTGGACCAGGTATTCTAGTAACCTCAATTAGGCTCTCATGCCCTAGATTTTTTTTTTTTTAACAATCTGCACTGTCGAAGGGAATTGACGGTGCCTGGATCATTCAAGGCCATGAAGTCATCATCCTCGTGTTACCGTTCTCTCTACTCCAACATTTTGGCAATCAAATACCTACATGGACATGAGTAAAGGAATTTAGCATCTTCAATTATTGATTTTGAAATTCTTTTTGGGAAAACGCATGTATAATTTTTTGGGTTTTCGACCGTCGCAGATGAGTTTTTAGTACAGTGCGAGGTTTCCATAGGTGATCCATAGGGCACCTGTGGAAATCATTGATTCCCACATTTCTCGATACTAGTCACCTGTGGCGGCCCCAACGCGAGCCTTCTGGCCCAAAAACTCCTCCAGAAACTACCTTTAAACCAAAATAAATGGATTTCAATCCATTGAAAAAGAAGAGGATGACGAGCTTACCGTGTTGATGAAGACTGTTTGATGACTGACCTCCTATGCTTCTCACAATCGACAGCCAAAATATGAGGTAAAAACAGGGTTTCTAGACAACTTTTGAATGAAATGCAAATGAAATAGCAATAAGAGGTTTTACCCCCTTTTATTTCACTTTTGCTTTTTCTTATAATATTTTATATTATTTTAATTCATTTTATCATAACCTAATGGTATAATGGTCGTGTGAGTCTTGTGTTTTTCACAGATGGAAAGACTAAGGCCCTGAACAATGCAGTATGGATGTTTTTTTTCTTTATTCTCTTTTTTGTTTGTCACATATACTAGTACTTTTTAGGGTTTTTCAGAAAAAACTCGAGCCTAGTCTTTGTTCGTTCTCGTGCTCTAAAATCGATGAGAATGTAACTGAGTATACTTTTGTCATTTTTTCGTACTCGTCATGGAAACACAAAAAGTGAAACCTATGGAGTATCCTTTAAGCTCTTTTCACACTCCATAAAAATGAAAAGATTTCCGAGCGACCTTGTTCTTTTCACACTCCACAAAAATGAAAACAATCGATCGGCGATAATTTATCACTTTTTCGGTCTCATCAAATTAATTTACGAAGAAGGAACTGAGAGAGTTCTCTTTAAAGTGTTTTTCAGACTCTATAAACATGAAAATCCCTCGAGTTTTCTATCTTTGGACTCATTAAATAAACATCGAAAGACCCACATGGGACTAAACCATTCCTTATTAGGGTTCGTTAAACATAATCTGAGGGACTCGTCCGAAGGATGAGCTTACATCAACAAGCATATGTTATCCTGCTCAAGCTTGCGTAAAAATAAAGAGGTACTCGCCAGAAATGGTGGGGAAAATTTTGGGAAAGAAATGTGTCTCTATATTTGTGTTAGTGGCAGTACTAGTTGCTCTTGAACATGACACCCCCCTTCATCATTTGAATCCGGGTTGGGAAATCCATTTGTCTCTCGTCTGACCTTTTGTAAGTCCATATCTTGGGTCGTCTTTGAGTCGATGTTGACAAGATCATTGTCGTGTCGTTCATATGTTAAAGAGAAGTCCAAACAAGCCCCTCTTTCGAGTCAACCATCTGTGATTATCAATTCCTACCATGTCGGCCTTCCTTTTGTTAGTTTCAAATCATTTTCATCCTTTGATCTACCCTAAATCTGTTACTTATTTCATGTCATTGATGGGGGATTCACCAAGGACCTCTTTTGATGAGTCTTTTCCTGTCAACTTCAACTCATCATCCAGAAACAAGACCTAGAAATTATTTTAGTACCTTAGAGCTTGCATGCCTCAATGGAAGGTCTCTTCACTTTCGACAATGGATTCACATCATTGGTCCTTAATCAGAAGATTCCCTCGAGTGTTCGACTTCAGCTCATTTATTCACATTCGTTGGATTGTACTAAGGTACCTTTGGAGTCATTGACATCAATGGTGTTTTCCCTCGCATTTGTTAACGGTTTTCATCCATGACGAGTAATCAAGTGGTTTCTACCATGTTTGACTTCCACACCTGCAATCACATGGTTAGATTCGTAATTATAGATGACGGGATTGAAGACCATGGATCTCATCACCTTGGTCCAAGTTGCAATGGAGTATTTCCAATTTGTATTGATACATAGATCCACTTTGTATGTCTCGTGGCTATGTCCTAATTTCAACTTTGTTAACGCATAGATCCACAGTGTATTCTTGGTGGCTATGTATCGTCTTGATGACATGGATCCACAATGTATAATTGGTGGCCATGAATGACATTTATGATTCAAATCATTTGTAGTATGAGCATGGGCATGCCTACCTCAGAAATGGTATAATATTGTACAGATGCTTGATTGTTTGCAGGTTCCCGATTGGTGCGCTCCTTGTTCCTGACACACACACACACATTTTTCAAATTATTTCAGCTGTCACGAGTTCCAGCCTCATACTTTGGGGGGAATTTTGTTACACATTATTTTGGTCACACTGATGATGACTCTGCAATCATGCATTCAGTCTCTCAAAAAAATATTTTACATGAGGAAAATGACTGATTTCTTCCCCTACAAGGCAAGTTTTTAGAATGATGCCACAGGCTGATAGTGGTACACAGTGCGAAAATCCTTGATTTCCGCAGGCGGCTCTATGCCTGGCTAGCAGGGTTTCCGCAAGCTGCTATATAGGAAGGGTGCGGTGACGTTTGAAGCTTAGGAAAGGAAGAAGTTCATGAAGTTTCTAGAAGGATAATCTTCTATAATGTGAGGTGGCGTCTGTATGGTTGTGATCCTACTGGCTTCTCTAATTTGGTGGGATCATCCTTATCCTTTTAACCACTTCACCTCCTCCTATATAATAATAAGTTTCTCATGGAAAAGGTTAAGAAAGATTGAGCAAATAATTGATGAAAGAATAGGCTGAAGACTGTGTGAAGGATCCTGTTACAACTGATGCTTGAGGCCTCCATTTGTCCATCAAGATTTTTTGGACCATCTTCATACAAATTCGGAGCAAGTGTATTTGTGTGTTGGAACAAAGGACCATCGAAAGGGAACTTACGACATCAAGGCAATTTGGTTGTATCTTCCACTTTTACTTAATATGATACAGTGACATGTTTCTTTTCCATAAAATCGTTAGTATTTTATTACATGACTCCTTGATCACATGTTTAGGTTTTCATTGAACATACAATCATTTCTTTTACTTTGGTTGGTTTGTGCCATTGCATATCTGATCTCACAAGAGCACCAGAGTGAAGCAGGAACAACAAAGATATAAGGAAGTGATAGCTAAAGGTATGTCATCTATTCCTTCTTTGGTATTAAATTCAATGATAGCAACTTAGGGAAAGGGTCATGTCCTGTCTTGTTTTTTTCTAGATCTAGGTGGATCTAGGGAGATTAATTTATGTCTGCATTCACCGATTTATCCAATAACACTAGGATAGATGGCTTGATGGATTGCTTGAGTGGAGCAAAGTTTTTTTCAAAAATTGATTTGAAAAGAAGATATCATCATATTTGAATGAGGGAAGGCGATGAATGGAAGACAACATTCAAGACAAATGAATGATTGTATGAATGGATTGTCATGCCATTTGGTTTGACGAATGCACCAAGTACTTTCATGATATTGATTAACGAAGTCTTGAAATATTTCATTGGAAAGTTTGTAATTGTGTATCTTGACGATATACTAATCTTCAACAAGACTGAAGAAGAACATCTGAGACATTTAACTCTAGTGATGAGAAGGTTGCAACAAGAGAAGTTGTTGATAAATCTGAAGAAGTCGTCTTTCATGAAGAAGGAACTCATTTATTAGGGTTCTGTAATCTCTTCGAATGAGTTGAAGATGGATCTTGAGAAGGTAAAAGCGATCAAAGAATGGCC
>SNQJ01S0011045.1:51854-81950 GCA_010110895.2 Picea sitchensis
ATGGATTAGACAATTTTTACAGGAAGTTCATAAAAAATTTTAGTGGAATTTTTGCGTCAATAATTGACACACTCAAGAAAAGACAGAAATATTTTCATTGGACAGAGGAAGCAGAGAAAAGTTTCAAGTTGTTGAAAGAGAAGATAATTGGACAGCCAGTTCTGGTTCTGCCAAATTTCAGCAAAACGTTTCAAGTGAGATGTGACGCAAGTGGATTTGCGATTAGAGCAGTCTTAAGTCAAGACAATAGACCAGTTGCATACTTCAATGATAAGTTCTATGATGCCAAAAGGAATTATTCCACGTATGATAAAGAGCTTTATGCAGTCATACAAGCACTGAAGAAATGGAGGCACTACTTGGTTCCGAAAGAGTTTGTTTTGTATAGTGACAACCATGCTTTACAATTCATAATCAAACACAAGAAATTGAACCAGAAACATGCAAAATGGGTTGAATTTATGCAAAACTTTACTTTTTTTATAAAGCACATTTCTGGAAATGCTAACAAGGTTGTTGATGCATTGAGCAGGAAATATTTTATTCTATAGGAGTTTCGTGTGAAGACCTTAGGTTTTGATAAGTTTAAGGACATGTACAGGGATGATTCAAATTTTAAGGATGCTTATAAAGCATTGTGAGAATCTTGTTATGAGAGATAGGAGCCAATGGATCGAATATTTGTTTCAGGATGGATTACTATTCAAAGGAAATCAATTGTGTATCTCGAAGAGTTCTATGAGAGAAAATCGTTTAAAGGAAAAACATAGTGGAGGATTGGATGGACATTTCGGCCATGATAAAACATTTGGGCAACTGAACAGTTTGTATTTTTTCCCATATATGAGGACATATGTCAATAAATTTGTCAAGAAATGCAGAATTTTCCAGCACGCAAAGGGGAAAAGACAGAATACAGGGTTATATCAACCATTTCCAATACTAGAGAGGTTGTGGGATGCAATAAGCATGGATTTTGTGTTAGGACTGCCAAGGACACAGAGAGGTTGTGATTCCATATTCGTGGTAGTCGACATATTCTCAAAATTGACACATTTCATTTCATGTCAAAAAACCAGTGATGCAACACACATTGCAAATCTGTTTTTCAAAGAAGTTGTTCGACTTCATGGTTTACCCAAAAGTATTGTTTCGGACAGAGATACCGAATTTGTTGGGCATTTCTAGAGGACACTATGGAAGAAGCTGGGGAAAGATTTATATTTTATCTCAGCATATCACCCTCAAAAGGATGGGCAGGCTAAGGTAGTAAATCAAAGTTTAGGATATTTCTTGAGGAGTTTAGTAGTTGAACATCATGGTCAGTGGGATCGGATTCTGCCACAAGTGAAATTTGCATATAATGACTCACCTAACCAGAGTACAGGACAAAGCCCATTCCAGATTATGCATGGAATGTAGCCTAGAGGAGTATCTGAGTTGAGAAACTTAGAGAAGAGTGAGTTCAGAAGTGTTGGAGCAGAAGATTTTGTAGTAGAGATGTGGGAGCTCCATAGTAAGATTAAAGCACGGTTGCAAAATTCCAACCAGGAATATAAGCGCAGATCAGATCAACACAAGAGAGAGATTCAATTTGAAGTGGGAGATTTAGTCTTAGTGCACCTCAGAAAAGAAATATTCCCAAGGGGAATGTATAATAAGCTGAAAATGAAAAATATAGGGCCATGCAAAATCATAAGGAAATTTGAGGAAAATTCTTATGAAATAGAATTTCCAGATGGTGTGGGAATATCACCCATATTTAACATAGAAGATATGTATCCTTACAGAGCAGATGAAGTGGGAGAAGCAGAAAGCCAGAGGGAAATTCATACTGAAGACATTACACCATACTCATTTTGAAGACATTTTGAAATTTAAAAGATGAAACATTAATGTAATATCTGGAGGAAGTAATTGTCCTTAAATGGTTTGGAGATTGCATCGCAGATCTTGGCATTCACTCTCATTTGTCAGTTGGAGGCATTTAATGTAATCAATGTAAAGTAGTTGTAGTCTTTAATTTCAATTAGATAGATTGAGGTTATAGGAGGGAAAACTCGAGAAAGCTCCCTCGTATGTATTGTATTGGATTACTATTTTTTCTCATTGTAATTGTAAGTTAGAAGCTACAGAGCAAGAGAGCATAGGAGAGAAGAGCGAAGATTGTAGAAGTTGAATAAGCAGATAGTTGTTTCTATTGAATCCATGTACAAAAGAAATTGAATTAATATAAGGATGCTTTGATCCAATTTCATGGTGTTGTTATGGTTACTGTTTGCATCTATTGAATGGTATGTTTACAGTTTGCTTATACACTCTATTTGCATTTGTTTCAATGTTGTGTGTATGTATGCTCATGATTTCATGTTGAATGTATGAAGTCTATGGAAGGAGAAGTGTAAGTTTCAATTGTTTCTCTTCTTGATAATTCCTGCGAGGGCAACGGAAGTTTGCAAGGAGTGCATTGATGAGACTCTGAGTTTTATCTCAGAAAGAAAGCTCAGGAGAGATAGAGTTGTTCTTATACCAGTAGAAGTGCAAGGATAACACATAGTCGCGCAAGGTGTGTGCACGTTGTTGGAAGTCTTAGATTTTCCAACCCAAGTGAGTGGTTGAAGGATTCTATTGCAGGGAGTGCGCAGAGTTTGGAGTTGTTCAATAACCAGAGTTTATTGTAAATTCCGCAAAGAATGTGTGTAGGAACCCCGTAGAATCCTTGAGTTGTTGCAAAGATAAATCTCAAGAAGGATAGAGACTTCAAAGAGCTCGAAGAAAGGATTGAATGGACAGTTAAAATTATTCAAGGAAGAATCATCGAAATTTCGTGGGCCATTGGATCTAGTAGATCAACATAGAGGATAAGGATGATAGTCTTTCATCACTCACAAGTTCTGGAGGGATAGTAGCCGTCAAATTGGGACCAACGAGAGTCGTTGATATAGAGATTTGAATTTTTAGCAGTTCGGGAATCGGGAGTGTGAAGGAACAACCACCCGGAAGTCGTGCCACGTGAAATCCTGAAATGATCTGGATCGTTGATCACTAGAAGGATCTAGACCGTCGATCTGTGGCAAAGGAATATCGCGATTTTGGTTATCGGGCAAAGGGAGATAAGGCACATCGAAATTCCTTGATACGTGAAATCCCGACATGCTCGGAGGTTGGGCCCTAGGTCGCAGTCAAAGGCCATAACAGAGAAGAGATAAGGGTGGAGCGAAGGACCATTAGCCCATTTTGAGACTTCAGGATCTGAAGGAGTCGGGGTATCTGGTAACTTGAATCCCCGATACGTGAAATAGAAACACGCCCTTTGGGGTAAGTCAGTGGTCACGTGGGGTGGAGGTTTTCCCCTAGCGTTCATTCTCGTGGGCATAACTCCTAAGAAGGACCTGTGGTTATATGTTTTGGGAGATTCTAGCTGGGAATAAGAGAGCCATTTCAGCTCAAAGGTGTTTAAGATCCATAGTTTGGGAGGTCAGTGGACTCTACTGAGGTAGGGGTCTGTGTCATCTCGCACAAGAAGAAACAATAAGTTACCCTCCTCCCCAAGATTTTGATCATGCTCTACTTTATGATGGGGGAGATAAGGAGGAAAGAGATGAGTCCTTGAATCCTACATGTTATGATACAGATAGTGACATCGTTGATAACATTGATGAGTTCATACATGTTGGGAGACGTAGGTGGGATGTAGTCGGTTATGATTTGGATCCCATATATGACATTCAGAGTCATTTCCAAATGTTTCCTTTACAAGTATCACAACATGTTACTTTTGACCAGTGGCAACAAGGAGATGAGATTTTTTACCCATGCTTTTCAAACACCTAAGGAAGACCTGGTACCTTGTTTTCCTGATGATTTCTAGTTTTCCCTTGAGGGTTTTGATGAGTACTCCTATGAGAAATTGGATTCTTTCCATAAATATGATTATCAACCACCGTTGTGCTCAGGTCTCGATAGGAGTAAGGACCTTGTTTGCTTAAAGAAGGATTCTTGTGATGACACTCCTGGGCCACCTTCTATTACTTTACTTTGTTGTGTCTCTAGAGGTGTAGTTCGGGAGTATGTTTTTTATGTTTAGTTTCCTCTGGGACAAACCCCAGAGTCCAAGGGTTGGTTGAATACTACAAGTTTGATTCTACTATCTCAGTTTCTCAACTTTCCCTTGAGAGTTTTCCAATCATCTGTTGGATTTTTTTCGATCCCTTCCCAAGCTTCAGAGTGTGAGGACGTCCTAGGTAGCCAGTTTTCTGACCTTTTGAGTCAGTGTTCTGAACCTTGGAATTTTCATGACCCCTTCCTAAAGTGGATTGATTACTTTCCTCAAAGATTGACTTGGCACGATTTTGTCCCTCCCACCTGCCTCCATCATTTAGACTTTGTGATTTTCGATGATAAAATATATATTCTAACCCATGTCATTTTTGTGCTTAACCTGTCACTGTTTTGGTTTATGATGAAGCACAAAGGTAGGTATTGTGGAACACTACTGGATCAATTTCACTGGTCATTTGACTACACCTAACATCCAACTAGCAGGTAAGAAAAGGTAATTAGGTAGGCATTTTGCATTCATTGTATTATACCATCTGCATTGCATGTTAGAATAATTTGCTTTCACATTCACACTTATGATTTCTTTTATTTCAGTCTTATATATATATATATATATGGTGGTATCACCACCCCAAATGGTTATTGATGTTTTCTATTGAGATCAAGTAGGTTACATGTCATGCTAGAGATGCTAAGGTTCTCATGCTCTCTACGGTGAGCACATGTCCCCGAGTTCGAGCCATATGTTATCCCTCACTTTTAGGGATAACTAGGAGATTATGTCTCGAGGCCCACAAGTCCTAGACATGGATTACCAAGAGCCAGATCAACTTGAGCATGGCCTTGGAGGGCCCATATTTTTTCCCTTCATCGCCTCCACTTTGTCAGCAACAACAACAACATCCATCACCTTCGACTTGGTCCTGCATCAGAGATGGTTCTTGCTCCATGAGGTAATGAGTCCGAGTATCATGGTATGTGTCACTTTGATCCTCAAAACCTTTGAATATGTGCATTTGATTCCTTTGTTTCTAACAGGTGCTTGATCTTATTCTTGTCCACTTGACCATGTCTGGGGGGAATGACAAGATGCCCTAGAAATCTTATGTCCATAGGTTTATAGTTGCCATTGGGGGAATTTCAGAAAATCCAGCATCCGTCCTCGTCATACATACCATTTTCCACCTTATTTCTTGCTCACCCATCCCATTACACTGGTCTGGGCATAGGTTTAGCCAATCATTTAGGGGTTGTACCTTACCTTGTGGGAAGAATCGGTTAAAGGCTTGGGGGGTAAAAGCACCTGAAAATAAAATCCTCAGAATAAAACCTTGAGATGATTCGCCTAGGGGTCCTTGAGAATGTAATAAAAGGATTCTCAGTAAGAAATAGAGGGACCCGTAAAAAATAAATCAAGACCTAGTTGAGGGATGGGGGGTCTCATCATGAGCCAACTCATTAGGTCCATGGGTGCCTAATGGTATGAAACTACCAGCATATGGTCACCACTCCAAGGTAGTGGCTCTTGGTGGCATAGCCAAGAGAAAGGGGGTCTCATTACGAGCCAACTTTCTCATTTCCGTGAAAGTACTTGTGGGTAACATTGCCACCTCTGGTCACCAAGCCAGGGAAATGTCCCTTGACTAGCTTCTTGACAGAAAAATCAATAAAAATATAAAAAACAATAAAGACAAGACCTGGTTAGAGGATAGGGGGTCTCATCACGAGCCAACCTATTAGGTCCATGAGCATCTAGTGGTATGACACTACCAACATCTGGTCACCACACCAGGGTAGTGGATCTTGGTGGCATAGCCAAGAGAAAGTGAGTCTCATCACGAGCCAACCTTTCATTTTTGTGAAATGCTTGTGGCTAACATTGCCACCACTAGTCACCAAGCCAGGACAATGTCCTTTGACCAACATCTTGGAAGAAAAAAAATGAAGATAAGGGGCATGAATGGGCTTGGAAACATTGCATCCATGACAAGTACATCTCACCCTCAATAGAGGCACCCATCGGTAAGCCATCCTTGCTATCACTACACCTTTTGCCTAGGCATCCCCATCNACAGGAATAACCCTTTTCCAATAGACTCTAGCCCAATAGGATGTCTTGTCACTTTCCCAAAACTTGTATTGCAGACTTGTATAATGTCTTTGAGCACTAGACTGGGGTAAAGTGGTTTTTTCACATGTTTAATAAATATTGATGATCAGATGTGATTGACATTGCTATGATCCCTGTGACTTATGATCCCATGGAGGGCGTAGTTGTTGATGTGCAGGATCATGCCTGATGGAAAGGTACCATGTTGGACAGATACACATGGGGAGATGATCAGTTCAGACCTCCATGGGGATGAAGATCCCACCAGATGGATTCTGAGACCCCAGTAGGGGGTAGAGACAGGGCAGAGTGTTTGTACTAGGGAAGAGCAGAAGAATCCACCAGAGGTAGCTGAGCAAATCTGTACCTAGGGGGATTAAGCCCTCTCCACAGGAGCATTGGCCTTGGAAGGCCCAGGACGTCTCCCAGGATGCCCATGACGTCACCCAACAATATGTACATTTTGGGAGGCATCTTTGGCAGTTTTGGCACATGTGGCAGCTTGGAGAATCCCAAGGAGGGCTAATGTTTTGCTCCAAGAGGTTGCATTTGCCCTCGAAGGGCCTAACGTCACCCTAGAAAGGGGATGATGTCTCTCTATTTGCTTGATTAGGGTTTTAATTTAATCATTTAATGTAAAACAATATGATTTTGGTATTTTGGCCTTGTCGTCCTTTTAATGACCTAAAATGTAATTTAGGTCATTGATACTGTATAAATTGAGGGTTTTTACCTTCATTTTTTGGACGAGCTGACTCACTCGTTAGTGAGGTCTGAAATTTGCACCATTTTTGGGGTTATTAGCTGAAATATTGAGGCACACTTGTTGAAGGAAGATTTTACTTGGCATTTTTGGCATTTCTCTTGGTGGAAGGTGTTACAACTAGGGTTTTTCTACTTGGTTTCTTGGTTTATGTAAGTGAATTTCTGCAAACACTTCTTAATTGAATGGTTTTAGTTTCATTTACTTGCATATGTAATTATATTTTGCTGAATCAAACCCTAGGTGACAAGCACTAGTTGATGTCCTTGTCTCATGTCCCCATCAAGATTTTTAGCCATTTAATTTGCATGAAGAAGATAGATCCTTGCCATTGCAACACTCTATCCTTCCTCTTATCCTGGTCGTTTTGTCATTGTTGATTTAAGAAGGAGAAAAATGCACCAAGGCCTAGCTATTCTACACCTGGTGAGCCATTTTTCCCTAGGGTTTTCCTAGTGAAGCCTTTCCATAGAAACACATCACTTGCTAACTGTGACATCCCCCAAAAAATAAAGTATTTTGGAAATTTAAAATTTGTTGGAAAATTATTCTGTTTTTAGTAAATTCGAATTTGAAATTTTTTTGCCATTTATGGCAATTCCGAATTTTGAATTTGATAATTGTAATAAATTATTATGATTGTTGGACAGAGATTTGATTTGACCCAACTAACTATTGAACTGTGAAAATAGAATATGTTATATTAATTGTAGGAGGACAAATGGAACAACCATGTTAAAAACCAGCTGACCATGACTCCATGAGTGGGGAACATGTTGGAACTACCTCTAGGATGATTGTTACAAGTGGAAAATCAGATATTTGGCCATTGGCAGCCCCTGAAAATCAGGGATTAAGAAAGTTGTAGAAATTCCCAAGGGGAAAGAAAGACCTAGGCAAAAATGACTGTTTTATTATATAGCATATGTGAGGAGGCAGGACGTTTCCTAGTATGCTGGGGAAAAGAGACTATTGATTTTTCTTGTTGTTATGAACACTACTGATTGAGTGTGAGGCAAGAGGAATCTGCTGAAGTTGAAGGACATTGTTGAGGAGGATTTTTCCAAGTTTTCCCTCATGGATTCATGGTCAGGCTAGGGGGTGAATCGGGCAAGTGATTTGGCTGCCCTATTCTACGGTTGGGAGGAACGTGGTTGTTCCTTTTGTTTTCCAGCGAATTGATTCATATATGTTATCCTAATACTCCTCTGTTTAAATCATTACATTGTTAAATGGCTTGTGTAATGCATCTGCTAATTATGAATTGAATAATATTATGGATGAAAGATCGAATCAAATGTTATTATCTATGTTGTATCTTATTACTGGGTAAATACTAATTTCCATCAATCCACTAGTTGCGAGAATATGCCTGGTTAAGTCCTGAAAGAATAATTTTTGTGGGTTAGTTTATTGTTGTATTAGAGTGAAAGCGATAGGTGAATCCCCACAACCAAATGGTACTTACAGAATTGTACTAATTAAGTGTGCAGTGCAAATGGGGATTGAATAACGAAAATATACATATATATAGATGTATGTTTACTTTCCTATAGGTTATGATACACACAGAAATATAATAAGTAAATGAGATGCCTTTCTTATACATATTAAATAGTTATGATTTAATAGGGTATATCTGGGTATGCAAACACCTAGGATATAATTATGTATGGAAATAACCAAACAAATTGCAAAATTCTCTACAGGAAATTCTACAATACACAGATTATAAATATTTCAATAGGTATTCATAAGAATTTGTAAGCCGACTAGATCTAGTTAACTACATGTTAAAGTACTGGAATAAATTGGAAATAACACCATTTAACACAGAGGAAATTCTGGAACTAAATACAAAGGGTGCGAAGGCCCTAAATGAAATCTAAGACATTCTAGAACCCTTAAGGTTTATATATGTTCTGGTAAAATTCACAATTTTATAAACAACAACAGAAATCGCCTCTGTATCTGTAATAGTCTGATAAGTAATGAAATAAAAAAAAGAGAGGAGAAAACAACAGACTCTACTCAATTACAATGAAGTTGTTTGCCTTTAAGAAGTTACATTGATATCAGAATAAATTACTAAGCTTTGACAATCAGAAATTTAACCGTTCTGTATTTTTTTTTTCCCACTTTCATCATGCGACATACAAAGAGAAGAATTATGAGCCTTGAATAATTAAATACAAGCAAATCAAGAGCCCAAATTTAGGGTATGTCTGAACTACATAGCCGCTGTAATTATAATTAATTTATATTGTATATTATTACAATAATTGTTTTCTTGCTAAATAAGAATCGATCTTCAAACTAGGTACATTAAGGTTTCAGGCCGAGAAACTTCAACTTTATCATCTGGGACAATTAAATCCCAAAGGGTTTTGTTTTAAGGAACTCGAGTACCTTTTCCCACGAAAAGATGGCCGAAGTTCCGAAGGTTCGGAGACTTCTATCCTGCAAAGAAAACAAGAAATCGTCATTAGCATTTGGAATTGGATAGTAAAGTGTTTATATGAAGTGAATATAATTAAATCGCCGAGGTAGAATGTTTATAGTGAACCAAATTAAAAAAAAATAAAAATAAAAATAAAAATCGGAATTATACTTAACTTGGTCATAGCACAGGCCGTCCCTCGCATCATAACAAAGGAATTCACCCTCGAACTTGATGGGGAAAGGAAGCCAATATCGATCTGATGGGTACCTTGCAAAAACAAATTAGAGGCCCCATAATTGGGACGTATTATATACAACCCTCAAAAACTTACTCACTGAAGTAAAACATAGAAAGACCGTTAGGGTTTAAATTAATCAAGAACTACAACATGAAACTCAATATGTACATCTGACCAAACTCGAGAATCCAACAAAATAGCAATCATGCTTTTTTCTGAATGATATAAGTGTCAGGAATTGTATTATTGGTTTATTATATCGCCAACTGTATTTCTTTAGAATATTTTTGGACATAGAGCTACCCTCTGCCTTACTTACTGAACAAAAATCCCTTTCATGTATCTCTCAAACTAATGGGTGGTCTGTCACGAGTTATCTTTTCTCTCAACATTCGAAGACTTGTTCTCGGCAGGACTCTATCCTAGCAAGTTTTTATTCGGAGATTATTACTATGGTGGATATTTGTACAGGGGTCTGAAACCAAGATGACAAGAGTTTTTGAAAGGGTCGAACCGAAAGACGAAAGGAAGGATATGAAAAAACCATCAATGAAGCACAACCCCGTAGCCCGCTAGATAGACTATGCCAGAATGTAGATATAGGAGTAATAGAAGTACACCGAAGAGGACCCGAAAGGGTTTGGAGTCTTTCATTACTAAAGGGAAGTTTCCCCAGTACCATTCGTAACCGAGATTGTAAGACAACTAACAAGCCACAAGAAGTAAAATGTCAAAGGAGAATCATAACCAGAGCTATAATAAAAAAGGAACTCTTCCACTTTATGGAAAGCCGAGTATTTCTTTCAAAACATTTAAGGTTATAGGAGGGTCGCGAACTTACCAGAGTGAATGGGTAGGGATGCCTGGTTTCCACCTAGTGGGTACCTCTGCGCATTCAAAGATTCCTTCATGAAGGAAATACAGACGTGCTTGTGGGAACAGAGAAAACGAAAAGACTATCTGAATGCCGATGCAATGACATTTAAACCTAAGAGTGCCCTTATTACATAGAGTAAAGGAGGCCAGTACGATGGAGGGTTATTCCCATGTGAGGGGGATTAGTTGGCATGCGCCTATCGGCCAAGGGGTCAAGTGAAACCATCATTTTTTTGCACTCACACAAGAATTCATTAAAGGCCAGACTAGAGCTTTAACTCACGCCTGACGAGATTTTGACCTCACACTAAAGGTGCATGAACTAAGGAGGTCCCCCTCCCGACTTGACCAACTAGAAATGGTGAACTACATCTGCGGTGAGACTTGTCAGTATCTTGTCTGAAGAGAACCATCGTGCAGTTGAGATATCACACAGTTTAGTTAGGGTTAAGTGAATTTGTTCGGATGGAGTCTCACAGTTATAAGCTCTTATATAAATAGCGACTGACAAATCGGTAACCAACCATGGGAATTAGTTTAGAATCTTGGACTATAAATAACAATGTTAGTACTTAGGTTAAGCCTACAACCTATTTTCTAAGGTAAGTATCTCGATTTACATTATGTTGTGGATCATTTTGAACCTTGTCCCTTTTAAAAGACTATTGAGATCCCCTTCCGTATAAGTTTAAGAATTTATTTTTGCATAGGGAAGAATTCTAGGATCATGAATCCTAAGTTCTCCATGGTCCAAGTTCGGTATAGTATATATATGATATGTATGAATGTTTGGAAGATTTAAGACTTATGGAATTGTTAGAGTAATGGGTGGTTATCTTAGCATGACCTGGATCCCTATGTGTTGGGTTGGATAAAAATGTCAACATGGATAACCATAATATAAGAAACTTATCAGAGTTTAATAGTAGAGAAAAAAATTGTCATCTTATCCTAAGAACAAATCTATCAAGTTAATTAGGATTAATGTTCTAGAGAAGAAATTTTGTTTTTATGTCAAAATTTAGGTATATTACACTAACACTCTTGTCTTAGATCAATCATTATTCAAGCTAGTCATTTTTCCATTGAGGTAAGGAAGGAGGAGAGAGCACTGAGGCCTAGGTTTTCTACAACAAAGTGAGCCTCTCTCCCTTGGGGTTTCATATTTGAGGCCTTGCCATAGAAACACCTCAAAGTTTAACTCTCTTGTCCTTAGTTTTACCATTTTCACTTAGTCCTTCAGCCTTTGCATCCTCTCTATGAATCCATATACCCTAGGAGCACATTGATCTAAGGCCTTGTGCTTTGAGTGACTTGATCACAAAACAAACTTCCATATCTATGAACAAACCCTAACTTTTACTAACCCTAGCCTAGACTAACCCTACTAATTATATTTTTGTCATCATCTTCTTGTGCTATAAACACCCTTGTGCAACTATCGTTTTATTTTTAAAAGCAATTGAATGGTTGGTTAAAACATTATCTATGAAGTGTTGATTTTGTTACATTGAATGCCACATTTCTCTATAATTTATTGAGAAGTGATATTGTAATCATTGCTATAGTGTAAACATTGATTTACTTCATCAATACTATTTCTCAATTGATTATTATCAGAAATTCTTTGATTATATGAAGTACTAACCAGCAAGCAAGCTTGCACATGTAGTTTCATTGTTGCTTTGTTCTCGAGTAGGGATACTTTTTGGTTACTACCTTCGGTTATATTTATTGTCTATAAGCCGGACTTTCTGATCAAGTGGTGACTTGTGAGGGGGATTATTATCACTTATCCTTGCTAAACCCTTTGCCTTCTCAAAACCCTAGGTCATCGGGGACATCTCCCCTGGGCCTTACCTCCATAAACAGAAAGAACCTTCCCATCGAGGTGAGAGTGGGTGGTATTGGTTCAGTTACGCTAGTTTGACCTCTTTTCATCAATCCATTTATCCTAACTACAAAATGAGTGATAACAGTAATCAAAGTCATTTCTCCATTATAAACCTTTAGTTAATGAAGGTTAATTGGATTGCAATTGTGTGAAATCCATGTCTTTGATTTCTTCCATTTCTCATAATAATTTTGTGTAGCCACATGTAATGGAAACATCAACCCACTATCCATGGGCCCTGCATGTATAATCATGGGATAATACCCCATGATGGCATGGAAAGGATGGATCCTTGTGTATGTGGGAAGATTTCTTCCCCATTCAACTCACTAACAATCATGTGCCTCTAATAAAATTTTAAACTTACCTACAACACAAATTTTTTCTTTAAATTTGAAAGGTTATCTAATCCTTAATTTGCACCTATTAAAATATTGTGTAATTGCAAAGAATATTCTTATCCCCTTTTGTGGATAAAACAAAAGATAAAATATATATATTGACAAGTCGGCCCTATTATGCCTATACGAGACAAATGTGAATTAAAAAGGTAAAGTGGACAAGTCAGCCCTGACCTAATTATTGGGGGGGCACAACTTGTATTTATAAGAGGCCTAGCACCTCCACAACTTGTATTTATAAGAGGCCTTAGCACCTCATTTGTACACACATATAAATCTCTCTATCAAGTACGGGCATGAGATTGACGCAACTACAAGGAGAAGTGGCACAGCTACAAGGAATAGTATCTTAGTAAAGGTGAAGGACTATCTTATGAAGGAGACTTATTCTCATGGTGCCACTGCTCGCTAGGGTTTCGGTGGATCTTCTATTTGGTGAGATCTCTCTTGTGAGAGACATTGTACTTGGTTATTGAATCTATATTAAAGAAGTTTTGCTGGATTTTCTTCCCCTTGAGGTTTTCTGTTGGCCCTTGGTTATGGAAGGAAGCGAAGATCGAGGAAGAAAAGGTCAAACGCGAACTGTGCGGGAGACACAATGACTATCACTGGGTCGAAGTAAGCAAAAGAGAAGAAAATATGGAGCGAAGTACGGAAAATCAAGCCTGTTGAATGAGGATATCAGGGATGACAGATCAACAAGAGAAAATAATCATAGACAACTCAGCAAGAAGAGAAATCCACCATTGGATGCTTTGGAGCATCGCGCGAGAATGGAGGAAAGACAGGCTGGCGAAGCCCTGAAAAGGCGGGTTAATTTGACCTAGGGTTTTAGACACCTAGGGGTTTGGGTAATTAGGGTTTTGACACCTAGGTTTCAACCTAAGGCTGTCAGTGAGGGACTATAATGTATAAATAGAGGTCGAGAGGACCTAGGTCGGGTCGGTACTAGTGTTGGGTATTGATATTGATTGTTGTTGGTTGAGAGATTATTGTACTGTGAGAGAGAGGAGTGATGAGAGTGAGAGCCTTTTGGTATTGTAAGATCTTCAGCTGGGTGCGAAGATCAAGTACTACAGCTGGGTGCGTAGGAAGGCAACTGACAGAGAGAAGAAGAGAGAAGATCTGCTGACTAAGAGCACAGATCTAAACTGCAAGATTTATCTTAATACATCATAAGCACATTTTTGTGGACGTATCCCTAGAGAGAGGGTGAACCACGTATATTTTGTGTCGTATGTGTGATTGATGCCTGGATCTCTGTCATTGTTATACTTTTATTTTCATTATTGTGTTAGATCAGATGTATAGCTGCACAGAGTAGATCTAGTTGATAAGAGATATATGAATGTTGCATTATTGTTGTATTAGTTCCACTTGATATTCTCCTGGTTGTAGACATCTCTGTCCTGCAACCCCCCTCTTAGCTACTTTGGGTGAGACTACATATGCTTCGCAGGTGTTGCCGAAAGGGCAAGTAGCTAGGGCTTGTTGGTGTGCTCTTGGAGTGAACCTCGGTTCTGCCCCTATGCCAACAAATGGTTCTATTACCGGGACATGAATATTTTTAAGGGAATGTCAAGGTGGTTCCCATCAAAGACCGAGATTCAAAAGTGGATAGAGGATCGAGAGAGGCACTTCGTTGAAGCCCAGAACAAGAACCCTAAACTGAGTACTGAAGATTGGATACAAAGATACATTTTCACCGTCATTCACGAGATCTTCTTTGGGGGAATCCACAAGGAGTTGTTTGAATGGTTGGCTAGGTTAGCCGATACCCAGTCCGAGATTAGATCTACACCTCCTGTGGTTTGGATGCCAGCACTGATCCAGAAGATCAAGAGAGTTGACAACATTGTATCCAGAGCAGTAGATCATTGGTTTGATAGTACCATTGGAGGGTATATCACCGAGTTTGTTGTTGACAGAACAAAATCATATAGCCAAGCCGAGAGATACTTTTTCAAAGGACCTAGAGGAACATTTTTGCACTTTCTGAAGCTGAGAATCAAGATGCTCTTGCATGAAAACCACATCTTGAAGATACAGTAGATTGGTCGGACCTTAAAAGGCTCATGTTCAAGATCTCAGACAGCGACACAGAAGCAAAACATACATGCAGTGGGAAAGTATTCTGAGGGGTTCACCTTGATAATTTGTTTAAGAAAAACTATGGAGAAGAGGGTTTCTACAATGGAGAAGAGGTAGATCTAACCGACGAAGAACATTCATAGCCCACCAGAATAGAAGAAGGGGAAGCTGAAGAACTTCTCCAAAGAGAGACAAAAACCTTAGGAACTGCGCAGACTACTGAAGTAAGTAACATTAATCTTCCTATTGTCTCAACAGTACTTAGCAGTTAGAATAGTCAGAACCACCAGAATCCTCAGAACACTGTTACTGGTAGCTTAGCATCTACTCAGATAAGAAGCCTAGTCAGCTCTATGGAATATGAAATGAGGCTCCCTATATTTAGAGGAGATGGATCTGAAGATCTAGATCAACATTGGTTTCTGTGTGAATCCGTATGGAATATTAAAAGTATCACCGACGAAGCCATCAAGAGAACCCAGTTCAACACTATGCTACAGGACCGCGCACTGAGCTGGTACATGAAACTTGTCCAAGGACTGGCACAGCCTAAGCCACTGAACAAGATCAAGAATGCATTGATTGCATAGTTTAAGAAACCTAAGTTGGAGTCACAATGTATTACAGAGCTAAAAGAGATCAAACAAAAGGTAGCAGAACTTGTTTGGGAGTTCGACCATAGATTCAAGACCCTAACAAGTCGATTAACTTTTCAGATCCTCGATGAACAGAACAAAGAATGGTTCATCGTTGCATTGTTACCATACATCAGATTCCCTCTAATGCAGCATAATATTTCATCGCAAGCATAATCTTTGGAAATCTCAATGAAGCTTGAATCAACACCTATGGGATAATCTAGCTCAGGCATGAGCTAGATCTTGAGCCAGCTGACTAGTTTGTCTCTGCAGGTCGAGGATATGAAGAAGGACAAGGGGAAGGAAAAAAGGGAAGATGTTTGGTGTATGAGATGCAGATAAGAAGGTCATGATAAGGAACACTGTCCCTTATTCCATGAGTATTTTTCCTCAGGAGCGTCGAGCCCCTTGAAGCAAGTTAATCTACCCTGGTGTGATGTGTACAGAAATAGGTATCGCCTAGGTGAGTGCTATTACATGTATAAGTATGTTCAGACACCCACAAACTTGTACTGCACATTCTACAAATCAGTAGGGTGCGATGATCGATATTGTAGAGCTTACGATCTCATGCATGAGAGGTCGAGAGACATATACAAGATTCAAGGTGAAGTACAGCAAGAAGGAAATACTCCACAATACAACTCTCTAGGGAGAGGAAACTTCACTCCTCACAGTGGATACAGAGGAGGAGGAGGAGGAGGAGGTATGGGCCGAGGTCGAGGACAAATAATTTTTTATAACTGTGCGCAACCAGGACACTTAGCATGGGATTGTCAGAATCCCTGCACAACCTGTAGTTATTGTAACTCTTTTGAGCATGTCATAGAAGAATACCCCGTGCTACTGGCCAAGATTCTGGAAAGACGAGGACCCTAGCAGAACCCACAAGTACAAATGATATATGTTGAACCTCGCAGAACCAAACCTAGAGTCATTTTCATTACTCGAGGAGGCATTGCTATAGGAGAGGATAGAACAACCCAAAGAAAGATCGTAGAAGAGTCAAGTATCAGGAAAGCTGAGGAGAAGACTCGGGCTTTTGATGCAGAGAAAAAAGATGAATATTTGAGGAAGAAAGACAGGAGTTCAAGAGGAACCAAGGATCCTCATATAGAACACAATCAGATGTAAAAGAGTACGAAATTCCTTAGGCATTTGATCAATCGACTACACATAAAGAAGGAAAAAAGGAAAGTACACTCATCGATTTTTTGTACACTTGTCTTAAATTAATTCAGGATGAGAAAGTTGTACAAGAGTTACATAACCTAATAAGGAAGTATGAGCTAGGAAAGGTAGACCCCTTGCTGAACAGGGCATACACCAGATTGGTAACAAGAGAATAAAAAAAAAAGAATTACATTTGAATGCTCAAATAGGAGAGTATGATATAGACTATGTGGTCCTCGACTTAGGGTCGGAGGTCAATGTCATGACGAAGCAAACTTGGGCATTGATGGGAAAACCCAAGCTGATATGCTCCCCTATTAGGCTTCGCATGGATAATCAACAAGTTGTCAGCCCATTTGGACGATTGGATCATGTCCCTGTGGACATCGACGAAGTTATAACCTTTGCAGACTTTGAGGTAATTGAAATTGTTGATGATAGTTGCCCTTACCTTGCATTACTAGGAATTGATTGGGCCTTCAACAATTGTACTGTGGTCGATTTAAATAAAAGATGCATGGCATTTGAAGGAGATGGCCTTAGGGTCATTTCACCCTTAGATCCAGATGAAGGTCCGCGGTATACAAAGCCCATGAGAGAAGAAGACTACGCATATGAGCTGGAAAACATCTATAAATTAACAACCAAACAACATGATTATATCAACCCTACTATCGATGGGAATCTAAGTTGGAAAAGTGACAACACGTGTTCATTAGATTTAGAAGAAGCAATGGAGCATTGGTAGAACCAGATGTATGAAGTATCCACAAGGAGATGTGCTCGATTGACCAGAGAAGTCTATTGGATTGGTACAACAACAAGTAACTTACCTACCTTTGATGGTCTGAATCCTTTAGAATCCTTCTTGATGGAATTTGAAACAATTGTACCAGCACAACAGAGGTTGTTGGCTATGGACGAGGCTCTTAAAGATACACCAGCAAGATGGTGGGGGACACATAAAAGCAATATCACAGACTGGACACAATGTTGAACCTTGATGATAGCATGGTTTTCAGCACAAGTAGGAAGCTGTGAAGTGAGGTACACAGGTCGAAGCTGCCCAAAGGACCATGTACGAAGCTGCGAAGAGGCCTGGAGTGGCATTCCTCGAGAACAATGGGTACGCAGATTCATTAACACGCTGGACACGACCCCTATTAACTGGTACCTTCAAGAAGAGTTGTGCATTATCACCGTAGATTGGGAAGGTATGCTTCTGAATTTTGTAACCACCTTTTTGTTTGAAAGTGAATTTCCCCCAGTAGATCAAGCATTAAATATTGTGAGGCAGAAAGTGTTTAAAGAGTCATCCAGCCTCTTGATGGAGCAAGAAGAGGACGAATGGACTACACCATTCCAGAAATTACAAGAATGTTACAACATTAATGCCGACAAAGATGATGATCTGAGGAAGGTAAACATTGTTGAGACAGAAGGCCATGGGAATGTGGAAGGACCAGGAGTTGAACTTCCATTCATTGGACAATCGATCAAGATAAATAAAGTTAATATTGGGACAGAGGAGACACCGAAACTTGCCAATGTCGGAGATTACTGGGATGTTGCTACCATTGACAAAATTACAGAATTACTGCACGAGTATCAGGACTTGTTTCCGACCAAGTTCACTGATATGAAGGGTATCAAAGGACCTATGGGAGAAATTATAATACCTTTGAAACCATATGCGAAGCCATTCAAGAAAATACCCTACAGATTGAACCCAAAATATAAGGAAAAAGTGAAGATTGAGCTTGACAGAATGTTGGAAGCAGGGATTATTGAACCTGTCGAAGAGTTGGAGTGGATCATCCCTATGGTAGTACAAGACAAGAAGACAAGCGAGATCATAATACGTGTGGACCTCAGAAAGCTGAACGATGCATATTTTCATGACCCCTTCCCTACACCATTCACATATGAAGTATTAGACAATGTGGGAGGTCATGAGGTATATTCTTTTACAGATGGGTTTTCATGATACCATCATATCCAGATTGCCAAGGAGGACCACCACATTTGCCACATAATGGGGATCCTACCAATACACAGTGATTCCATTTGGACTGAAGAATGCCCCAACCATATTTTATAGGGTGGTGGTCGAAGCGTTCAAAGAATTTTTTCTTAAGTTTTTAGAAGCCTATTTTGATGACTGGACTGTTTTTAGTTTGCTGAAAAATCATGTTGAATGTCTAAGGCTAATGTTGGATAAATGCAGGCAATGTCAAATTGCTTTGAATCTGAAGAAGTGCATCTTCTTCTCACCATTTGGAGTATTATTAGGTCATATTGTATGCAAGCAAGGATTGTTGGTGGACCCATCCAAAATTGCAATTATAGTTGATTTGCCACCTCCTACCTCAGTCAAACAACTACTCACTGTGCTAGGACATACTGGCTATTAAAGGAAATTTATCAAAGGATATGCTCAGATTATTGCGCCAATGGAGAAGTTATTAAAGAAAGACTGACAGTTTGGTTGGACAGAAAAATGCCAGCAGAGCTTCGACACACTGAAACAAAAGATGGTGATTGCGCCTATTCAGGTCTTTCCAGATTGGAGCAAGGAATTTCATGTGCATGTTGATGCGTCTTCCATTGCATTAGGAGTAGTACTAGCACAACCTGGAAAAGGGGACATTGATCATCCATTAGCATTTTCCAACAGAAATCTATCTACAGCTGAAATCAATTACACTACTATAGAGAGAGAAGGATTAGCCATGGTGTACGCGCTGCGAAAATTCCGCCATTAATTACTAGGAGGACACTTTAAAATGTTTACTGATCACTCTGCACTGAATTACCTGGTGAACAATCCAGTGTTGGGGGGGTGAATATGCCAATGGCTTCTCCTGTTTCAAGAATATGATTTTGAGATCATAGATAAGCCAGGAAGAATGAACAAGGGACCTGACCACCTGTCGAGGTTGGAACAAGGAGAAGAACCCACCAGTATGGAGAACACACTATTTGATGCACAATTTCTCTCCATTAGGAAGATGGACGACCACTTCACAGACATAGTCCAATTCCTATCAATAGGAATGGCTCCAAGTGAGTATACAATTTCCCAGAAGAAACAACTAGTGGTGCCCGCTGCAAACTTTTCACTGATAGTTGGTCAGCTATATAATATGGGACCTGATGAGATACTAAGAAGATGTGTGATGGAGGTAGAGCGCCCACTGATCCTCGTCAAAGCTCATGAATGCATCGCAGGAGGACATTACGCAGGCAAAGCAACTACGCAGAAGGTTCTGTGAGCTGGTCTTTCGTGGCCTACTTTACACAAAGATGCTAAAGAGTATAACAGAGCCTGTGATGTATGCCAAAGAGTTGGAAAACCATCCAGAAGAGATTAAATGCCACTAGCACCACATATGACCCTACAAGCATTTGAAAAATGGGCCATTAACTTCGTGGGACCTATAAACCCACCAGGGAAGTGCACAGGAGCAAGGTATATTATCACTGCGATAGAATACCTTACTAGATGGGCTGAAGATAGAGCAGTCAAGGACTGTAGTGCAACTACAACTGCACGTTTTATATTTGATGACATAATAACCAGGTTTGGATGCCCTAATACCCTTATGAGCAATCAAGGCACTCATTTTATCAACAAGACAGTTGAAGCCCTGACTGAAGAATTTGCAATCCACCATCAGAAGAGTACACCTTACCATCCACAAGCAAATAGAATGGTTGAATCATTCAACAAAATCTTGGAGACAACATTGACAAAGATTTGTAGTGTGAATAGGGATGAGTGGGATTTAAGAGTACCAATAGTACTTTGGGCTTATAGAACCACTTGCAATAAATTAACAATGTAGACCCCTTTCAAGTTGGTTTATGGTCTTGAAGTTGTTGTCTCGATGGAGTACTTGGTACCGAGCTTAAGAATTGTTGCATTTACAGACATGGATGATACTGGTGTTGTTCATGAGAGGCTTTCCCAGCTGGTTGAACCAGAAGAAGACAGATTTATGGAAAGATTCCATCAACAGGTACAGAAGGAAAGAGAGAAGGCCTATCATGACAGACACATCAAGAAGAAGGCATTTAAGCAAATTGATTTAGTACTGGTGTATGACAGTAAATTTATAAAACATGTAGGGAATTTCAGAACACATTGGCTTGGACCATATGAGATTGCCTATGTTACAGAAGGAGGAGCTGCGCAACTGAATACATTGAAGGGAGAATGGAAAGAGGGATTAGTAAATGGGAATCGACTGAAGTTGTACTATGAAAACCAACTACCTTGCAGCTCTCAGTAAAAGAAAGGAAGAAAAGTGACTAGGTACCAGGTGCAGTCGAAACTGGGTACCAGACATAGAAAAGATAGTTTGAACAAGGATGGGAAGGAGACATGGAGCAGAAAGAAAAGGTTGCACTCCGCAGTCCAAATTTGAAGTGACATGGAAAAATCAAAACTGAAGTGCCTCGGGACGAGTCATAGGTGAGTGTTGGGGGCCTATTGTCCCTTGGTTATGGAAGGAAGCGAAGATCGAGGAAGAAATGGTCAAACACGAACTGCGTGGGAGACACAGTGATTGTCACTGGGTCGAAGTAAGAAAAAGAGCATAAAAGATGGAGCGAACTACGAAAAAGAAATCCTTTGAATGAGGATATCAGGGATGACAGATCAGCAAGAGAAAAGAATCGTAGACAACTCAGCAAGCATAGAAAGCCACCATTGGATGCTTTGGAGCACCACCCGAGAAGGGAGGAAAGACAGGCTGGTGAAGCCCTGAAAAGGCGCGTCAAGTTGACCTAGGGTTTTAGACACCTAGGGTTTTGGGTAATTAGGGTTTTGACACCTAGGTTTCGACCTAAGGTTGTCAGTGAGGGACTATATTGTATAAATAGAGGTCGAGAAGACCTAGTTTGGGTCGGTACTAGTGTTGGGTATTGATATTGATTGTTGTTGGTTGAGAGATTATTGTACTATGAGAGAGAGGAGTACTTAGAGTGAGAGCCTTTTGGTTTTGTAATATATTCAGCTGGGTGCAAAGATCAAGTCCCGCATCTAGGTGCACAGGAAGGTGGGAGACAGAGAGAAGAAGAGAGAAGATCTGCTGACTAAGAGCATAGATCTGAACTGTAAGCTTTATCTTAATATATCATAAGCACGGTTATGTGGACGTAGCCCTAGAGAGAGGGTGAACCACATATATTTTGTGTCATATGTGTGATTGATGCCTGGATATTTTTCATTGTTATATTGTTATTTTCATTATTGTGTTAGATCAGATGTATAGTTGCGTAGAGTAGATCTAGCTGATAAGAGATATATGAATGTTTCATTACTGTTGTATTAGTTCCACTTGATATTCCCTTGGTTGTAGACATCTATGTCCTACAACCCCCCTCTTAGATTCTTCGGGTGAGAATACATTTGCTTCGCAGGTGTTGCCGAAAGGGCCAGTATCTAGGGCTTGTTGGTGCGCTCTTGGAGTGAACCCTGGGTCTGCCCTTGTGCCAACAGTTTCCCAGGATAAATGCTTGTGTACTATGTGATTGTGTTTCTTTCAGTAAGATCCTTATTATGTTGTTGTTATAATCAATATTAATACTAACATATTAAGAAAGAAACTTTAGCATGGTATCAGAGCTAAGCTTAAGAGAGCATCTTTCACAGAAAAAGAAAAAACCTCACTGTTGTCGTACAAGAAAATCAGGGCTTTTATTAAAGAGGAATTTTAGCCCAAAGATCATCTAGAAAAGTGTGCCCTATCCTAAGGAACTCATTGGCACCTTCAGCGCACCTTTTCAGTGGATAGAATTCTCAAAAAGTGAAACCCTAGTTTTCACCGGTACCATAAAACTAGAAAACTAGAAGTACCAAACAACCTGAAGTACCAGAAAACCAAAAGTGCTAGTCTAGAAATCTGTTGGTCCAGTTTCAAGGGTCAGAAATTGAAATTTTCAGAAACTGACTATACCAGTGTACTCGCCTCAGTCAAGCGCATCTTTTGGTGAGTTCAGTTTTCAGATCCAAGATTTTTTTTTATTATTATTTCTATAGCCCAGAGGGCTAGGGTTTCTATTGCAAGAAGAATGGCTACCGATATAAGGGTACAAGACAATATGGAAGGATCTGGAAACTTCATATCTTGGAAGCATAGGTTGCAGATGATTCTAGACGAGAACATGTCACAATGAGTGTACTAGAACCAGAGGAAGAAGAGAAAAAAGACCAAGCAAAAGGAAAAGGGAAAAGAAAGTATCAAGCACATGTGGCAAAGGAAGAGGAATATCCTCCCTCAAAGAAATATTTAGTAGAAATTGAGGATTATGTACTTTAATTTGAATATAGTTGATCTGAAGAAAGATAGAAAATGGTGGAGTCTATGGAGCCTCCCCACACAAAAACAAAAGATAAGTTATCATGTTATTTTTTAGTATCTTGTTTACTTTAATAATTTATCATTACAAGTTAGATTTTTGTGAGAATGTTAATTAAGCTCGTTTTACTTTAGTGTCTATGCAGACTAATGAAGGAAGTATCAAAGAAGAGGATAAAGAAAGAGATAAAATATTTATTTTCAGGTATGATCACTCATGAGAGTGACAAAGGCATGTGTTTAGATGTGATAGTAAGGAAAAATTTGGTAATTTCATAGATAGAGTGAAAAAGAGTTCAAAAGTCTTGTTCATGATTAGGGTTGCAGATGTGTACATGGTTGAACAATTTTTGCTTAATAAAAGATGTGTACTACTCTGATAGAAATCATGATATAGTTTTATTTGATTATTTCTTATTGTTACTGACTGATTGGCTAAGTGACATATCTTAGAAAGCATACTGTAAGTAATTTTACAGGTCTCAGAAGAAAGAACTTATGCCTTGAATTGTAGAAGTTAGACAACATGAGAAGGACTTATGATATGGTGACAAACAGTAAAGACCAAACAATATCCAATATTTATATAGGAGCAGGAGGCTCCTAAAGATGTAGAACAAAAATGTTCAAGATGAAGAGAAAGATGGATACTCAGATATAGTTGATGAGATGTAGGTTGTTCCAGTACCGTTCGTACATATGCAGAGGGAGTAGGTTGACCCAATATGAAGACAAAAAGAAATAAATGTTCAAACTCAAGAAGGCACCCAGGATATTATAGAAGATAACTTCAAGGATGATGATTATCAGATGTTACACAATTAACGAAGCTCTTAGTTTGGTGCAAGAGGGAGCGATGTCTCCAAGTTTGAAATGGAGGATCGCAATTTGGTGAATTTAGGAAAGTAGTGGTCCATGGAACATTTTACTCAGTGGATGAGTAATGAGATATTTTGATCAAAGATGAAAGTTATCCGGTAGATAGACGGTGCCCAACAAATGGGTATCATGGTATTATACCATGGAAATATTTTGGACCACTAGATATTTTTTCAGATACCATAGCTAGACCTTCACAGAGAAGGAAGAGATCTTTGTAGAGAAGGAATGAGAAATCCCACAGGTATACCTTCATAGAGAAGGAAAAGAGAAGATATCTTCGTAGAGAAGAAAGAGACCTTCATAGAGAAGGGGAATGAGAAATTTGCCAAGGTTGGCCTCTGTGCAAGTTTTGAGTTTTGGATACTCTAGGGACATGCTAGAATACCCTCTTAGAGAGGGGTACAACCACCCTCATAGAGAGGAGTGTGGATGTTTCTCCAAGGGGTAGCGAGAAGATACTCTCCTTTGGCTAAGGATTAAGTAGCCTAGAACACAAACCTTGACCATGTGGAATGGTTAGTTGGCTCTTGAGGTTTGTGTCGCGATCCTGCGTGGATCATGGAAAGGGAGTCTAGTCTTGCCCATGCTAGCGTCTTGGATTCTCTAGTTCATGTGGGATGACTAGGAGTGAAGCTATGGTAGTAGTCCTCCCCAGTGGATGGGTGAGATATATGACTACAAGGGAAGGGAGAAGATAAAAGGAATGGAAAAACTCATAGAATATCTTCTTCCTGAAGATAAGATATATTCTGTGTGAAGAAAAGAAAGAGTATCTTCTGAATGAATATGAAAGAAAGAAAGAGTATCTTCTGTGTAAAGATAAAGAGAACAAAACTTATTTAATATGGATTCATGGAGAACCATCCAGTGATCGTGATGTCAGATGACCAAGTGGATTATATTGATGCCTCCTATTGCCCAGTTGATAATGTTATCCAATTGATGATGTTGCCCAGTTGATGATGTTGCCCAGTTGATAATGTCATCCAGTTGATATTTTTACCCAATTGATGATGTTATCCATTTGATGTTGTTGTCCAGTTGATGATGATTATCCAGTTGATGATATTGCCCAGATGATATTGTTTAGTTGATGATGACATCTAGTGACCTGTCAAAAGATAAAGAATATCCTTCTTGTTAAGAGGGAGTGTTAAAATATTGTGTAAATGCAAAGAATATTATTATCCCCTTTTGTGGATAAAGAAAAAGATAATATATATATATATTGACAAGTCAAACCTATTGTGCCTATACAAGACAAATGTGAATTAAAAAGGTAAAGTGGACAGGTCGGCCCTGACCTAATTATTCGAGGGGGACAACTTGTATTTATAATATGCCTAGCACCTCATTTGTATACACGCTCATAAAGCTCTCTCTATCAAGTGCGCAAGTTTGAGAGTGATGCAGCTACAAGGAGAAGTGATGTAGCTACAAGGAAGAGTATCTCAGTAAAGGTGAAGGTCATCTTGGTGAAGGATTATCTTGGTCTAAGTGGTGCACTACTTTGTTCTAGTTAGGGTTTCTGGTGGATCTTTTGTTTGTTGAGATCTCTCTTGTGAGAGACACTGTACTTAGCTATTGAATCTATATTAAAGAAGTTTTGTTGGGTTGTATTCCCCTTGAGGGTTTCCCGGGATAAATGCGTGTGTACTATGTGATTGTGTTTCTTTCAGTAAGATCCTTATTATGTTGTTGTTATAATAAAGATTAATAATAATAGATTAAGCAAGAAACTTTATCACGGTATCAGAGCTAAGATGAAGAGAGAATATTTCACAGAAAAATAAAAATGTCACTGTTGTCGTACAAGAAAATTAGGGATTTTTATTAAAGAGGAATTTCAGCCCAAAGATCATTTAGAAAAGTGCACCCTAGCCTAAGGAACTCATTGGCACCTTCAGTACACTTTTTCAGTGGATATAACTCTTGGAAAGTGAAACCATAGTTTTCACCAGTACCAGAAAACCAGAAGTACCACAAGTACCAAAAGTACCAGAAAACCAGAAGTACCAGAAAACTAGAAGCACCAGTCCAGAAATCCGTTGGTCTAGTTTCAAGGGTCATAAATTGAAATTTTTAGAAACTGGCTATACCAATATACTTGCCTCATTCCAACGCTTTGGTGAGTTCAGTTTTCAGATCCAAGAAAATTGATTTTTTTATTATTTTTATAGCCCAGAGGATTAGGTTTCTATTGCAAGAAAGAATGGCTATCGGTAAAGGGTAGAAGACAAGATGGAAGGATCTAGAAACTTCAGATCTTGGAAGCATAGGTTGCAGATGATTCTAGACGAGAACATGTCAGAGTGAGTGTATCAAAACTAGAGGAAGAAGAGAAAAAGACCAAGCAGGAGGAAAATGGAAAAGAAAGTATCAAGCACATGTGGTAGAGGAAGAGGAATCTCCTCCCTCAAAGAAATATTTTGTAGAAATTGAGGATTATGTACTTTAAGTTAAATATAGTTGATCTGAAGAAAGATAGCAAATGGTAAATTCTGTGGAGCCTCCCCACACAAAAACAAAAGATAAGTAATCATGTTATTTTTTAGTATCTTGTTTACTTTAATACTTTATCATTACAAGTTAGATTTTTGTGAGAATGTTAATTAACCTCGTTTTACTTCAATGTCTATGCAGACTTATGAAGGAAGTATCAAAGAAGAGGATAAAGAAAGAGATGAAATATTTATTTTCAGGTATGATCAATCATGAGAGTGACAAAGGTATGTGTTTAGCTATGATAGTAAGGAAAAATTTGGCAATTTCATAGCTAGAGTGAAAAAGAGTTCAAAAGTCTTATTCATGATTAGGTTTTCAGATGTGTACATGGTTGAACAAGTTTTACTTAAGAAAAGATGTGTACTACTCTGATAGAAATCATGATATAGTTTTATTTGATTACTGCTTATTGTTATTCACTGATTGGCTAAGTGACATATCTCAAAAAACATATTGTAAGTAAGTTTACAGGTCTCAGAAGAAACAACTTATGCCTTGACTTGCAAAAGTTAGACAAAATGAGAAGGACTTATGATATAGTGACAATTAGTAAAGACGAAACAATATCCAGTATTTATATAGGAGCAGGAGGATCCTAAATATGCAGAACATAAATGTTCAAGATGAAGAGAAATATGGATACTCAGATATATCTGGTGAGATGCAGGTTGTTCCAGTACCGTTCTTATAGATGCAAAGGGAGAAGGTTGATCTAGTATGAAGACAGAATGGAATAAATGTTCGAACTCAAGAAGGCACCCAGGATATTAAACAAGAGAACTTCAAGGATGATGATTATCAGATGTTACACAGTTAAATAAGCTCTAGTTTGGTGCAAGAGGGGGCAATGTCTCCGAGTTCGAAATGGAGGATCTTAATTTGGTGCAGTTAGGAAAGCAGTGGTCCATGGAATAGTTTAATCAATGGATGAGTAATGAGATATTTTGATCAAAGATGAAAGTTATCTAGTAGATGGATGGTGCCCAACAAATGGGTATCATGGTATTATAACATGGAAAGATTTTGGACCACAAGATATTTTTTTAGATCCCATAGCTAGACCTTCGTAGAGAAGGAAGAGATCTTCATAGAGAAGGAATGAGAAATCCCACAGGTAGACCTTCATAGAGAAGGAAAAGAGAATATATCTTCGTAGAGAAGAAAGAGAACTTCGTAGAAAAGGAATAGACCTTCGTAGAGAAGGGGAATGACAAATTTTCCAAGGTTGGCCTATGTCCAAGTGTTGAGTTTTGGATACTCTAGGGACATGCTAAAATACCCTCGTAGAGAGGGGTGCGACCACCCTCGTAGAGAGGAGTGTGGATGTTTCTCCAAGGGGAAGCGGGCATATACTCTCCTCTGGCCAAGGATTGAGTAGCCTGGAACACAAACCTTGACCATGTGGAATGGTTAGTTGGCTCTTGAGGTTTGTGTCATGATCCTACATGGATCATGGAAAGGGAGTCTATTATTTCCCATGCTAGCATCTTAGCTTCTCTAGTTCATGTGGGTTGACTAGGAGTGAAGCTATGGTAGTAGTCCTCCCTAGTGGATGGGTGAGATATATGACTACAAGAGAAGGGAGAACATAAAAGGAATGGAAAAACTCATAGAATATCTTCTGCGTGAATATAAGATATCTTCTGTGTGAAGATAAGATATCTTCTATGTGAAGATAGAAAAGAGTATCTTTTGTGTGAAGATGGAAGAAAAAAAGAGTATCTCATGTGCGAAGATAAAGAGAAAAAACTTCTTTAATATGGATTCATGGAGAACTAGTCAGTGATCGTGATGTCAAATGACCAAGTGGATTATATTGATGCCTCTTGTTGCCTAGTTGATAATGTTATCCAATTGATGTTGTTGCCCAGTTGATGATGTTGCTCGGTTGATAATGTTATCCAGTTGATGTTGTTACCCAGTGGATGATGTTGCCCAATTGATGATGTTATCTAGTTGATGTTGTTGTCCAATTGATGATGATTATCCAACTGATGATATTTCCTAGATGATATTGTTCAGTTGATGATGACATCCAGTGACCTGTCAAAAGATAAAGAATATCCTTCTTGTTAAGAGGGAGTGTTCAAATATTTTGTAACTGCAAAGAATATTCTTATCCCCTTTTGTGGATAAAGCAAATGATAAAATATATATACTGACAAGTCGGCCCTATTGTGCCTATACAAGACAAATGCAAATTAAAAATGTAAAGTGGATAGTTCATCCCTGGCATAATTATTGGGGGGACACAACCTGTATTTATAAGATTCCTAGCACCTCATTTGTATACACACTCATAAAGCTCTGTCTATCAAGTGTGCAAGTCTAAGAGTGACGCAACTACAAGGAGAAGTGATGCAGCTACAAGGAAGAGTATCTCAGTAAAGGTGAAGGTCATCTTGGTGAAAGAGTATCTTGGTCTAAATGGTGCGCTACTCTGTTCTGGTTAGGGTTTCTAGTGGATCTTCTGTTTGGTGAGATATCTCTTGTGAGAGACATTGTACTTGGTTATTGAATCTATATTAAAGAAGTTTTGTTGGGTTTTGTTCCCCTTGAGGTTTTCCCAGGATAAATGCTTGTGTACTCTGTGATTGTGTTTCTTTCAATAATATCCTTATTATGATGTTATTATAATCAAGATTAATAATAACAGATTAAGGAAGAAACTTTAACAACACCAACTCTAACACACTTTTCTATAAGAGAATTGATGGAATGGGTTGTGATGGTTTTATATTTTCCAATACTATGTGTTATTGAATTAAATGTTATTTCTCCATTTGCATAATTAGGGTCATTAAGTGTTGTCCAACTCCTTAAAAAAATTGGCGATAAAAATTTAGTTGAGGTCCATAACGAGTCTATTATTTTTTGCAAGAGATAATGATAGATGGGGATAACGTAGTTTCTGATTTGTCAAAATTTTGGGGAATTGGGATTTTAGTTTTATTGATGCTAGAGGAATATCGGGGGGGAATTATTAGTAGGTGGAAAAATGGGTCCTTTTCTTATACTAATTCACGGTATTTTCCATTAGGTCTAGAGACATTTTTTCTTTGGATGTTGGGGAAGAAATCACATTATTGAATATTTATGGGTTCTATTTGGATAGAGTGGATTATTAGGATAATGTTTTTAGTATGGAGTGGTTTCAAAATGATCTGGTTGTAATTGGAGGGGACCTAAATTTCACTCTAGGAGATTCTAAGGTGTTGGGACGTATTACTCAAGTTGATATTTTGTCAGGGCTTTTCATAAAAAAAACTGGAAAATGTGGGTTCATTAGACATTGAGTCGACAAAATTGTCGCCAAGTTCTACTTGCAGTTGCACAAAACTATCTACTACTATAAATTTGTCTCCCCCACCACTAGGGTATCCTCCATATTCCTTTTCTTTTGGTGCACCAACACTCTGTTCTCTATCTTCCTATCTTGACTACACACCACAAATGTGTGCTCCTTCTCCCGGGCCGATTTTACCACCACAAATCCATGCTTCATCTTCTGATCTGATCTGCACACTGCCACCTTGCACAAAATTGTTCTCTCCAAACAACACACTACCACTCCATGCACCATCCTCTCTTCTTATCAATGCACCACTGTTATGTTGAAATAATGTAACTGCAAAGAGTATTCTTATTATTATTT
>SNQJ01S0011045.1:88438-99718 GCA_010110895.2 Picea sitchensis
TGTTATCTAATATGCAAAGAACTATAATAATGGCTTAAACATTAACATGTTATGCGCTTCATCTTCTTCTAAAGTTGTGACACTCCACAACAACCAAGGGGTGTGGACTTCGTCACCTAGGTATGTACCAGTATCACTACTGACATCCCTACTGGACACCATCTCCTCTATGACACACTTCTTTGTGAGCCTATCCTCATATATGCTCCCCACTAGCACATCATACACTCTTGCACTAACACATGGTGTGGTTTCTTTTCTCTTCATCTTGGACCTAACCTCTCATCGCGTGCCCCTGGATAATTTGTTTCCACCTTTCTCTTCTACTCTTTGTCTTATCTTAACTCTTCTTGCATACCTCT
This sequence comes from Picea sitchensis, assembly GCA_010110895.2. NCBI lineage: Eukaryota > Viridiplantae > Streptophyta > Pinopsida > Pinales > Pinaceae > Picea > Picea sitchensis. Next base: position 88,801 of record SNQJ01S0011045.1, read on the forward strand.
CAGCTCTTTTTCTCCTCTGCTCTTCTAGGTCCATTCCATACCTCACCTCATCTTGGAAATATATGGATCCTCCTCATAGAACCCATTCTCTCTCTTTTCAGAACTTCCCCCATCTTTGCAACCCCTTCTCCATGAACAACATTTTTATACAAAGAGAAATATTTTCTAGCGTCCACCTTCTTGGTCCTTTTGCGAAAAAAAAATCTTCCTCATTGAAAGAATCAATGTATTCCATGGAAAATTCAATAATGTAGCCTTCGTTTACTCAAGAAAACTAGAAATCAATAGCCTGATTCCACTTATTGTCCAATACTTTTAGTTCTTCAATATTGGGTTGATCCCAAACCACTGGCCCCAATGGCCACACTGAAGAATTGGTAACAACTTTCCTATTTATCCATTCATGCAACATACAAGGAAATTCTTCGAAGAAAAGCTCATGCATATCTGAGTAAAGATATATGCCTTTCTATTGCTTCACATTCACCTTCAATCCTTGGGTATCTCGTAGGAAAAACTTGTCTTCTTTCGCTTCTATCTAGTCTTGAATCCCCTCCTTAGTGGGATTCTAGTTCATTTTTTTCTTCCTTCATCGATCTCGATAAGACTTCAGGTCTCGACAACAGAACCATTTGTTGGATTTTTTTGGTCCATGCTTGCACACATCCCGTCCTTCTTAACTCTAGGATTTTTATACCCAGTGTTCGTCCAGAGTTTTCCAAAAAAAAAAACAAAGCATCGACATATAAATCCTCGGCCAAGGCCAAGGAAGGTCTCACCCGAGATGCAGAGAGGATCACATAGACCATAAGGTCTTGTGATAGGGATGAAGGCTAAACCCACAAAAAATCACTAGGATTGGAATCCATGCAACTCTTGTCTGATAAATTGTTAGGACTAAGAATTAAAACATACACACATATATTCAACTCATACATAATGGATATATAATGGATCAGAACTGTCATCTATTTATTAATGGAAGCTTTCCATTACATCAGATACATACATTGCATGGGACATATACATATCACAACCATAGAACTTCATATATTTACTATACAAAACCCCATAATTACAACATATTTTGCTATGTTCCCTTACTCGCAAATCAGACATATAATAGACACATAATTATATTCAAAGCATTGCAACATTACAACAGGCTCAAAGTTAGCTCAATACACTAGTCTCACCAACTATCTTGCTAAACTCACTAAAAAAAATAACCAGCTCTATTTATGATATTAGAGCTTCCTTTGATAGCTTTCTCTTCTGGGGAGAATTGTCTCATTCTTCTCTGCTCCACTTGTAACATCCCCACTATAATCCCCAATTTAATTAATTCTTATGTAGATATAATATGTGGTTATGTCCAAGTGATGTAATATGCGAATTATATTTCAATGTTTTAATAATAAAATGTGATATCATTTGCTAAGGGGACATGGAAAAGATATGGGGGATGAATTAATCCATAAGAGAGAGGAGGGCCTAGGATAATGGCCAAAAGGGGTGCAAGGGGGAATTACCCATGAATATTAATCCAACCCATTTTCCTAAAATTGTTATTTGTATATGAACCTTCTAATTTTTTATTGAGTGTTCTCAAAGACAATCATTAAATACATGTAAGAGGGTGGGTGTGAGTAGTCACATCCCATATTTATTGGGAACAAGGGGGTTGAGTACAATTATCTTTGGGAAGAGTGTGAGTCAAGAAAGGAAATCCAAAGGGGGGAAATTTGTATGGGTTGGGACAACAATTTTTACACATTGATTTTTTGTGCATGAGGAGCAAGTAGAGAGCAAGAAAGAGATCTTGGAGATGATGTAGCCATGGAGGACGAGTTCTAGAGAATGTTGGAGAATATTTGGATAATTTTGGAGATGAATATTTAAGAGCCAGGTTGTCAGGCCTGAAGAGTGAACTCTTGAGTGGGTTGCACTAAAACAATAAGTGTTTGTTGTGGTTTGCTAGTAGTTTTTCCTAGCATCAAGTTCCCTTGAGTTCCTAGCTGAGATATTCTTGGTTACCTGTGCCATAGAGGCCTTGATAAAAAAAATGGGACACCTGAGAGACTGAGATCATTGAAGGGGTACATTCCTTGGGTTGGGTAAGTCAAGAGGAAGAGAGATGGTGGAAAATCAGGATTGTTGTAGGAAGATATCAGTGGGTTGTGAGTTTTATGAGTTGTGAATGGACTGTGAGAGACCACCCTCTTTTGTGGATTACTATCCTTATCTTGGGGTTGTTTTTTGTTGATATTTGGAACAACGAGTCTATGGTTGGGTAGAACGTTCGTCCCAAGCAGTTGGTTGCACAATCATTGTTAAAAGATAAGTGTTTATCTATTTTCTATATTGTATTTATGAGCTAAATTGTTGTGCATGATCTCTGTAAATGAGAATGATATATTTATTATTGTAATGAACTATTTATTACATTCATGTATGTTTTTAACATATTGTAGATGCATCTATTTTATGGTTATAGACAATAGATAAAAAAAAAAAAAATCGTAGCTGAAAGCTACATGAAATTAGTTAATTGTAAATGAATTAAATTGGTTAACACAAATTTCATTTTTATGAGTATTTTGCACCACAATGTCCCTTGATTGGGATGGGGAATGTTACATTATGATATTAGAGCGTCTGGTTCAAACACCGGGCTTGTATGAGCCAGAACTAGAGTGAATTGATGAAATTTGATGTTGCAGATTTTTTTCTATGACGAATTTGGGGAAAAAATGGAGAATTTAGAGGGAAATCCCCAAATCTGTTGGAAAAATATGAGTTTGAATGACTCTGTACGGTTTAAGAAGGTTAATGGAGTAGAGCGGTAAAGTTGCATAGCTGAATTTGACTTGGAATGGTCAAAATTCAAGTTTTAATGGTCGCATATAGAGTTGTAGTTAGTTTTGTGAATCAACGATTGTGATGGTCGATAAACCGATGGATGGGTGTCGATTGAAGTCAGTGAAGTGTTTGGGTCGTCCAAGAGAATCGATTGATGGTCGATGGGGAAAAAGAGGATGGTGATGTGTCATGCCATGCCATCCAAGTTGAAACTTTAGGATGAGATGTCATGCCACATCAACACCCATGTGTCATGCCACATTAGAATTTGCCACATCAACCAATAGAAGTGGTCGATGGCCAATGGTCAGGTCGGCTGATTTGGGGAAGTGTTTCGACAGTCATCGAGGATCGTTGATCGCGGATAGGTCGATGGTCAGGCATCGACTGGATCAGTGAGGAGTTCCATTTTCCAATGAATGTCGTCAACAGGTGATGGTTGAATCGACTGATTTAGATTTGTGTACAAATCAGTTGTTGGGGGAATGGGTAGATGGTCGACGATCATGTTGGTATATCAGGGAAAGTGTGGTGCGTGCCCAAGGAAGAACTTCGGTCACTGATGGCCGATGTAGCATGGATCAACGACTCATATTCTGCGTAATTTGAGATCAATGGTTCAGATTTAGAGGGTTGTTACAATAGAAAAGCAATCAGTTTTATGCAATTTTTTGTGGTTTTTGAAGGTTATTAACTTGCGATGCATTTTTGAGGCCCTAAACGACGTTTTTAGCCAATAAAAACCCACAAGAATGGAGTATACCAAGGTACACTTTGTCTTTGTAGCTTAAATAAAATAACTCGAAGAGGGATATTCAATGAGCTAAATGGTTCATAAAACGGAGCTCATTTGAGAAAGTTACAACCAAAACAGTGAGGGTAAAACTTTGGCACCAAAGTTACTTCCAGAGGGAATAAATCCATGCTCAGAAGTTTGCTTGGGACACAGAAGCATTCGATGGAAATATCTGGACCTATAGAATCCAACGACGAAGTCATATTTTGGTTATGGGTACCTGAAAAACGCGCAGGAAGAGAAATAAGACATGTAGCATGCAAGGATAAATTGGGTAAAACGACCTAAACTTCTCTAGACCATAACTTTTAGCTCAGAGCTTGGATTTGAGAAAACAAAAAGTTGTCGACAAGGTATTGAGGAGTAGAAGACATTCGTCCACCCAAAATTTTGAATTGGGCAACACATTTTCTAAGAAATTAATAAATATATTTTTGTAACAACAAAAGAGTGAAAATTGCAGCGTATGGATGTTGAACCTTTCGCTCGAAACTCATATTGAGGCATGAGTATAGATGTTGGAAAGATTTATTAGAGAGAAATGCATCTAAGGAATCAGAATTTTGATTTGGTGAATTATTTATTCCATAAATTTATGAATAAATAACTTGTATTCTAATGGATGAAATGTTTTATGCCATGCATGTTCTAACAATAATTATTACATGCACATTTCTTGCATAATTAGAGGTATAGTAAGGAAACTTTGGTTCTTATATGAGGAATGGAGTTATGGAATATGCTCAGGGATCTTACAACCATGAGGAAGAGATCATAGGTCTCCATGTCAACATGGGGAATGTTGAGATAGAGTCAAATGGAAGAAGAGATAGGCAGGATCATGTCACTATGAGAAAATTGCATAGGAAAGTGTAGAGCTATAAAGATGATAATGAAAGGATCATGAAGGCTCACAAAGAGATACTTCAAAGATTAAATATGTTGCATAAGCAGTTCGACAAGGACTCTAGTTCCAAGCAAGAAGCTAGTGCTAGACATGTTTCAGCATCAAGATCCCATAGCAAAAGGGATGATCATGGAAATGATAGGAAGTTAAGAAGCATGATAATACACCATAATTCTCCAAGGAAATCCATTAGAATAACTCGTGCAAGTTCAGGGCCAGGAAGCAACCTAAGTGTCTCCTATTTGGAGGAAAAGAAGAAGGCTCAAGGAATACATCTTGCAAGGTGAGCTCATGAAGAAATATTTCCATCTACATGATTACCCCTCACGAGTTGAAGCTAGAATTTCCACCTACCATTTACAAGGAAAGGCAACCATGTGGCAAGATCAGCTTAAGCAAGCCAAGAACCTTGATGGTAAGATAATATCATGGAGGTATTTCAAAGGATATTTCCAAGAGAAATATTTTTCCGAGCTTTACTACAAAAGGAAGATGAAAGAGTTCTTTGAACTCAAGTTCAGAACCATGACAATGGATGAATATGAAAAGAGGTTCTTTGAATTGTTGAAGTATGTTGAATTCATCAAGGATGAGAAGGTCAAAATACAGAGGTTTATAATTGAGTTACCCTCCTTCTATAGTGACAAGATACAATATGATAACCCCAAGACTTTGTAGGAGACCATAAGGAGAGAAAGGAATCTTTATGAGCAGAGCAAAGGAAGGTCGGTGTTTCAAAAGGCTTAGAATGACAAGATGAAAGGGAAAAATGATCAAAGGAAGAAAGGTTTTAAGAAACCCTTTTTCAAGAGAAACACCCAAGCAAATCAATAGGGTCAATCAGCCCAAAATGAACACAAGACTGTAGATTCATTTGGAAAGAGGACAGGGCAACAACTTGTTCAATGTTGGGGTTGTGAGGTAAATCACTTATATAGGGACTACCCTCACAAAGGGGAAATAATGAGGATTGTCCACAAAATTCAAGAGGATGAGAGGTGGAAGACATGGGAGGAAACATGCCAAGGATTTATGCAACCTTGGACAACAAACAAGAATAATATCAATCCCCCATGATCGAAGTGGAAGGTAAGATTGTTAACCAACCCATATCAATTTTGATTGATTATGGAGCTAGCCATAGTTACATAAATTCTAACATTGTTGAAATATTTCACTTGCAAAGAAGTAAGCATAAGAAATCTTGGTTAGTTCAATTAGCCACAGGGGGGTAAGAGAAAGATTAATGAGTTGGTTAACGATGCTAAAATAGACATTAATGGACTCAACACAAAGGTAGATGTAAACATCATACCATTGGGTTCATATGATTGTATAATTGGCATGGATTGGTTGGAAAAGCATGATGTTGTCCTAGACTATTACAACAAGACAATCACATTTCTTGTTGAAGAAGGGAAACAAGGAAAGATTCAAGGTATTCCAAGAGTTTTAGTTGTTAGAGAGATTTTAGCTATGCAGTTGAAGAAGAGTTTTAGGAAGGGGTGTTAGGTTTTTGCAGCCCATATGGAAGAGGCAACCAAAGATAAAGTGGCAAGCATTGAAGACCATCCAATATTAAAGGATTTTGAAGATGTTTTTAGAGAAATTTTGGGATTGTCACCAAAAAGAGACATTGATTTCTCTATTGATCTAATGTTGGGAGCTACCCTAGTGTCCAAGACACCTTACAGAATGGGCACACTAGAATTGAAAGAGTTATGAATGCAACAAGAAGAGATTTTAAAGAAGGGGTATATACGCCCAAGTGTGTCACCTTAGGGAGCCCCAGTTATTTTTGTGAAGAAGAAATATGGAACCTTAAGGATATCTATTGATTTCAGGCAGCTAAATAAGGTCACAGTAAAGAACAAATATCCTTTCCCAAAAATCGATGATTTGTTTGATCAGCTGAAAGGTGAAAGAATCTTTTCCAATATTGGCTTGATATCAGGCTATCATCAAGTGAGGATTAAGGAAGGAGACATTAGCAAGACAACATTCATGACAAGATATGGGCATTGTGAATTCATGGTAGTGCTATTTGGACTATCAAATGTTGCACCATTATTTATGTGTTTGATGAATGGAGTGTTCAGGGAGTACCTGAACAAGTTTGTAATTGTGTTCATAGATGATATACTCATCTATTCTAATTCAGAAGAGGAAAATGAGAAACATTTAAGAATGGTGTTGCAAGTTTTAATAGAGAATAAATTAAAAGATCATGAAATAAATTATGCTACCCATGTTCTAGAGTTAGCAATGATTGTACATGCATTAAAAACGTGGAGACATTACCTCATAGGGAATAAATTTGAGCTAAGGACATACCATTGTGGTTTGAAGCATTTGTTTGGACAACCAACACTAAATGCTAAACAAGGTTCAATGGACATGTTACAGTCCTGAAGATGCTACATGGGAGCATGAAGAAAACATGTAGGAGAAATACCCACAAAGTTTTTACAATTTTGAAGAAAGCGGAATGCAAGGCTCCATTTTGAGCAGCTAGAGTTCTGGAACCACATCTCAGAGTCATATCCAACCATGTTGGGGACCTTGATAAAAGAATGGATCATTCTTTGGGTTAGCCTTGATAAACGGATGGTAGATCCCTTGATTTATCCCTGATAAATGAATGGTGCATTCCTTAGGTCGACGAGTTGAAAGGAACACAAGATTATGGTTGGAGCTGATGTTGGAGTTGTTAAATTGCAGAATTTTTATTTCTAAGTATTTTGATTCAAGAAAGGAAAGCCAAAGGGAAGAAATTTGTATGGGTTGGGACAACAATTTTTACACATTTCGTTTTTGTGCATGAGGAGCAAGTAGAGAGAACGAAAGAGATATTGGAGTTAGTGCAGCCATAGAGGGCAATTTCTAGAGTATGCTAGAGCATATTTGGAGTGTTTTGGAGCTGAAGATTTAAGATTCAGGTTGTCAGGATTGAAGAGTGAAATCCTGAGTGGATTGCACTAAAACAACAAGTGTTTGTTGTGGTTTGTTGGTAATTTTTCCTAGCAGCAAGTTCCCTTGAGATCCCAGCTGAGAGATTCCCAATTATCTTTTCTAGAGAGACCCTAATAAATGAATGGGAAGCATGAGGGACTAATATTGGTGAAGGGGTACATTTATTTGGATTGCAGGTCAAGAGGAAGAGAGCTAGTGGAAAATCGGGATAGTTGTAGGAAGATATTAGTGGGTTGTGAGTTTTATGAGTTGTGAATGGATTGTGAGAGACCACCCTCTTTTGTGGATTACTAGCTTTGGCTCAGGCGTGATTTGTTGTTGATATTTGGAACAACATGTCTATGGTTGGGTGGAATGTCCATCCCAAGCAGCTTGTTGGATACCCATTGTTAAAATATAAGTGTTTATCTATTTTTTGTCTTGTATTTATGAGCTAAATTGTTGTGTATGATCTCTCTAAATTAGAATGCTATATGTGTTGTTGTAATGAACTATGTACTACATTTATGTGTGTGTTTATCATGTTGTATATGAATCTATTTTATGGTTATATACAATAGCTAAATATTTTTTAATTTGTAGTTGAAAGCTACAAGAAACTAGTTACTTGTAAATGAATCAAATTAGTTAACATAAATTTTGGTTTTATGAGTATTATGCACCGTAATGTCCCTCGGTTGGGTTGGTGGATGTTACACCACTTGTTTGTATGATAAAACTATCTCACACACTTCTGGTGTCTTCTAGTGCTCCAAGTAGACTTCTTGCATCAAGGGAAATCTTAACTGCCTGGCCAACTCGTTCTTTGGTCATGCCATGTCTTTGTATGTTTCTGGAAGTAATCGTTCAAGGAGATTTCCTATTGATTCCTTTCTTGATTTCGATGGGAATCTTCTTGTTTTCTGGCACAACTGAAAAAACTTGGACCAATGTGTACTTTATAGTCTTTAAGCATGGCCCACAATTGATGAAACTCAGTCTGGTGTGCACTCTATGTCATTTCTTGCACATTTCCTTAGGCACACACAAAAATATTAAACGAATGCGCACAACACTATTTGTGCATACGTGCAAAACTAAAACCAAAACTTTAGGTGCCAACATGTCTCCCTGCGATAGTTACAAGAATCAAAGCATGAAATTTAACAAAAAAATCCTAAAATTCATTCCATTGATGCTATATACAAAATTCATCAATGGATGATCTCATCGTGAATAACTCAAGCAACAACAAAGATTGGATAGCAAGCAAAGCACTCAGCTATACAATATGCTTTGAGGAAATATTTGTTATAGCCACAACGAATGATACAAGGGATTATGCATGAGGGTGAACTGGTGAAACCACAGTGGATTAAATGATGGAGGATACAATAGGGTTGGTTGGTGCAACAACAATGATGCAACACTAGGGGATGCAACTGGGTGGACTAGTGCATGGAGTACGAGTGTATCCATTGTGGATGGATGTGATGGAAAATTTGATGGGAGTAGGAGGTGTTAAACTCCAACAGATTGTATGATGGAAGGAAGTACCCTTGCAAGGGGATGGGATCCCAAGTGTTGGGGTAGGGTGTCCAAGGGCCGAAATTTACCTATCACCTGGGATAAATGATGTGTGAAATGGGGGTAGTGGTGACTGGAAAAATGAGGGTAATAGTGGCTAGAAAAAAATTAACTAGCATGCATACACATTTATAATATTTTTATTTGTACAAAAACATAAAATTCAACCAAAATAAGATAACAAATTTCACATTAAAACAAGATTTAACTCGATACATGACACTTGGAAATGGGGTGATGTGTCCAACTTAGGTGGACATGGTTCATCGCTCTTTGTTCAAAGGATTTGGGACAAATTTAAATCTTAGTACATCATATCATCCAGAGTCAGATGGACAAACAAAGAGGACTAATAGGATAATTGAGTACATGCTTAGAATGTATGTAATGGATCAACCATCAAAGTGGGAATATTATATCTACTTAGTAGAGTGGCATTGTTTAACTGTGCTTTGTTATTTCCTATATAAAATTCGCAGTTCTTACTAATGGCAATTTCTCCATATTTAAATCAAACAGTTCTTACTAATAACATTTTTTTCTAGATTTAAATCGGACAATTCTTCAATTGAGTTCTGATATATCTTATGTGTTTTCTTACATTTAGATTCTAATAACATAGACTGAGCAATGCAAAAACCTCTAGGTGAAAAGAAATTTAAATCTTTCAAAATATTTGGGACAAATTTAAATCTTAGTACATCATATCATCCAGAGTCAGATGGGGAAACATAGAGGACTAATAAAATAATTGAGGACGTGCTTATAATGTATGTAACAGACCAACCATCAAAGTGGGAAGATTATATCCACTTAGTAGAATTTGGTTACAATAATGGATATCAGTCCTCATTAAAAATGAGTCCATTTGAAGCATTGTATGGCAGAAAATGTAACACACCAATAAGTTGGGATAATCCAACAGATAGAGCAGTTGTTGGGCCAGATTTGTTAAAGGAAATGGAAGAGCAAATGGAAAAGATAAAGAAGACTTTAAAATCTACCCAGGATGGGAAGAAAAGTTATGGAGACAAGAATAGAGTATTTAGATATTTTAAAGTGGGTGAACATGTTTTATTAAAAGTGAAGGAAAATAGAAGTTTTCTAAGATTAGGAAGTTTCCCAAAGTTTGCAGCGAGATATTGTGAGCCTTTTGAAATATTAGAAAAGAAAGGGCCAATTGCATACATGCTAGCATTACCTGCATCCATGAGAGTGAATAATTTATTCCATGTATCATTATTAAAGAAATATGTGCCTGACCTTAACCACATAATTGATTGGAATGTGATCTAGGTGGAGCACAAAGGGGATTTTCAAGTGGAACTAGTATGCATCCTCGACTGGAAAGTAAAGTGCTCAGGAAAAAATCCATAGGGTTGGTAAAGGTTCAATGGATCTTTTATGGTCCCTAATATGCTACATGGGAGCATGCAGAAAAAAAGCGGGAGGAATACGCGCAAATTTTTGACAATTTTGAAGAAAGTAGAATGCAAGGCTCCATTTTGAGCAATTAGAGTTTTGGAACCACATCTTAGAGTCCTAGCCAACCGTGTCGGGGACCTTGATAAAATAATGTCTCATTCCTTTGGTTAGCCTTGATAAACGGATGGTACATCCCTTGGGTTAGCCCTGATAAACAGATGGTGCATTCTTTGGGTCGATGAGTTGAAAGGAACATGAGATTATGGTTGGATCTAATGTTGGAGTTGTTAAATTGCATAATTTTTATATCTAAGTATTGTGATGCAAATTTTCCTATATATGTATATCGACATAGAGTGCACCAAGGATGGAAGACAATTGTAGGGGAG
>SNQJ01S0011045.1:100865-128383 GCA_010110895.2 Picea sitchensis
GGGTCATTTGTCGATGATCGATTATGAGAAACTCTCATGTAAAATCTCTTTGTAATCTTTTTCTTTGCATTAATAAACTACTCCAAGTGGCCACGTTGGCTGGGGCCGTGGATGTTTCCCCGTAGGGGTTTTACCACGTGAAAACGTCGGTGTGTTGGTCTTTGATATGGTTATGTGAGTGGTTACTAAAGGTGTTTGTCCTCTGTTGGAATACCTTTGTTGTCGAACACAAGAGAGGGGAGGGTCTAGGATAATGGCCAAAAGGGGTCCAAGGGGGAGTTACCCATGAATATTAATCCAACCCATTTTCCTAAAATTGCTATTTGTATATGAAATTTCTTATTTTTGATTGAGTGTTCCCAAATCCAATCATTGAATACATGTAAGAGGGTGGATGTGAGTAGTCACATCCCATAGTTACTAGGCACATGGGGGTTGAGTACAATCATCTTGGGGAAGAGTGTGAGTCAAGAAAGGCAAGCCAAAGGGAGGAAAATCATATGGGTTGGGACAACAATTTTTACACATTGAGTTTTTATGCATGAGGAGCAAGTAGCGAGCAAGAAAGAGAGCTTGGAGCTAGTGGAGCCATGGAGGGCTAGTTCTAGAGCATGTTGGAGCCACGGAGGGAGATTTATAGAGAATGTTGCAACATATTTGGAGTGTTTGGAGCTGAAGATTGAAGAGTCGGGTTGTGGGGCCTAAATAGTGAAATCCTGAGTGGGTTGCACTAAAACAAAAAGTATTTATTGTGGTTTGCTGGTAGTTTTTCCTAGTAGTAAGTTCCCTTAAGTTTCCAACTGAGATATTCTTGGTTATTTGTGCTAGAGAGACCATGATAAATGAATGGGACTCCCGAGGGACTAATATTGGTGAAGGGGTGTTGGCCCTTGATCAAGTTTTGAGGATCCTTGGTCAGGTTTGACCTAGTTTTGGGACTTCGACAGACTGTCGAAGGCAGAGCGCAAGTCGAAGCAGAGATCGTGGGATCTCAGCCCCTTTTTTGGGCCTTTTGGGTTTTGGGCTTATGTAATGAGTATGAGGATGTCGGCCCAAGGGTTTACCCATGTTTAGGCCTCTTTTGTATTGTTTAAATATAAATCTAGGCGATGTAAGTGTGTGTGTGTATGTATGCTAAGTGCAAAGGCACAAGTGTGTGATACCTTGCTAAGTTCTAGGGCAAGGGAGACATCTATGTGATGATAGGTGCTAAGTGTAAGTGGTAGTGTACATGCTTTGTGCATGTCGTGTGAGACTTGCAAGGCCAAGTGTAAGTGACTGTAAGAGATTGAGTAGAAGCTGTGTTGTACCTAGCTTGGGGAAGGAGGATCTAGTGAGGTGCGCGCATATCTCTTGTCCTATGCGAAGTAGGATATTGTGGCTCTGAGCATGTAGCTGATTGACCAAAGATAATGAAAGAGAATAAGATTTGGTGGACGTAGCCCCAGGATGGGGGTGAACCATGTATATCATATATTGTTATGCTTTGTGCGATGTATTGATGTGTTTATGTGTTTACTTGCTTAAGTGATTTGATATAGATGAATGATAGATAGATCTATTAATTCTTTGTGCTTAATAATATGGATGAATGTTAGATCTAACCTATGTGAATGTGCTTAGTGCTTGAATAGGCTATATCTGGGTGAAAATTGCGATGCTCTGTAATTAGGGTTTTATCTACGAAGTAGATAATGGTTAAATATTGATGAAATGTAACTGCTAAGTGCTTTGTTAAGGTGTTGTAATCACAGATCGATGTCCCAGCTAAGGTTGCAGACATATGATTCCTGCAACCACCCCTGCCTCTACCTCAGGTGAGACTTCATTTGCTTCGCAGGCGTTGTCGAAAGGGTCGATAGTTAGGGTTTTGTTGGTGCGTTGTTGTAGAGTTGAACCCTGGGTCTGCCCCTATGCCAACAAATGGTTCTGTTTTCGGGACCTGAAACTATGATTGTTGGGAACTGAGAAAAATAAAGAAATCTCTGTGCATAGATATGTTTCTTTAGTACGCAGTAGTCTACTTAAATTGTGAAGCTCTATGCTAAGAAGAAAATTTAGATCTGAAGAAAATAGGTAAGATCTGAAGGCTTTGTGCTTTTTTAAAGGTAAGAACAGTGAAAAGTTTTGATTGAAAAAGGAAAGATAAGTGGAAATTGTTTTTTCAAAAGTATGGATCTAGGTATGTTTGATAAATTTTGTCCTAGCTTGAAAAGTAGGGCATAGCTAGATGGAAGAAGGTTTGATATGAGTAGATCTAATAAAAATAATGAAAGATGTGTTATTCCTATGCATAGAAAGAATTTTTGGACTAATAAATGTATGTAGTAACCTAGAAACATTTTTTTGTAGGTTAGCTACTATGATCCTAGTGCGCAATACAAGAAAGGTTGGGGATCATTTCAAAAAAAAAGAAGATTAACTCTTTGTTATAATTGCAGAAGACTGGGACATCTTGCTAAGGAATGCCCTGGTAGAAGACATAGTTGTCTTTGTTGTCAAGCTATGGATCGTGAAGTTTTGGATTGCCCTAGAATGATTGCTAAGGTTGAAATAATGAATATGAGACAAGAAAACCCTGAGGAAGATCAAGAAACTAAGACCACGAAAAAACACCAGAAAGAATCAGAGACTGTATTACTGCAAATGAAAGAAACCCTGAATGATCACTGAAATATCAACTTATCATAGATCTTCAAAGAAAAAGAGTGCATAGAAGCAAGAATAGGAGACTTCGACGCAAACTGTCTTCTAGATGAGGAAACACAGGCGAATATTATGACAGAAAGAACCTGGGAAATTTTAGGAAAGCCTGTTATGATTCCTTCATTAGGAGGAATAAGATTATTTAGAGGAAAGTTGATAACCCTATGTGGAAGACTCACCCAGATAGTTATGAGTGCTCATGGAACTACTATAGAGGAATATTTTGAGGTTGTTAAATTTATTGAGAACAACGCCCCATTTGCTATGTTATTAGGAAAACCCTGGATTGAGAGAAATTAGACCAGAAGAAAAGAAGAGGAAGTCTTAGAAAAAAAGAAGCAAGAATTAAAATATTTCATGACTAGGAGGATAACGCACTTGATTGAAGAACAGGAGAACAGATCAAAGATATTTAAAACTAGAAACTTGGATGTCAAAGTTGAACGAACACAAGAAGATTCACAGAAGAATGGAGCACCTACCCCAGACAGAGAAGAAGTATTGCCCTTGAACCCTACAAAAGAATCTCAACATCGCGAAGTTACTATACCAAAAGGAGATAAGAATCAGAATGGGAAGAGGAACCCAGTAACGCATATCATAGGGAAAAAGGCTAGAAATATTAGTAAGAAGAAAGCAAAGCTAGAAAAACTAATGGAGGTTCCCGAGGGGACTTCACAGAGGGAAGGTTTGCAAAACTGGAACTTCGTTGGGATATCAGAACAACACAACATGGCACTTCGCCATGGACGAGCAATATAGTCGTTGAAAGCATTATAATCGTTATCCCGATGCCCTGAATGGTTAGAACAAAAATTATGACCAGAAAGCTCGCCATCAAACCATTGGGACTGCGCCGTAACGGACATAACTACATTGATGAAGGCCTCTTTCCCATTGGAGAAGATATTTTACATCGCTATCTACTTATTTCGTCGACTATTGCACCGAGAACACTTTTGAGAATTGTATCCAAGCCAACAAGAGAACTCATTGCTACCACGTTGTGTTTATTGAGATCAGCATATGTTCCATTACTTTGAGAATTCATTCATCCACCTGAGTTATCTGATCTGAGCGTGTATGTCAGATGAGCTCAGGGCCACAGAAAGTCGTCGAAGAAGTTCTAATCGACCTTATGGCAGAGAGAGTGATGTCCATAGGAGTTCAAGATTCATCGACGCGAGGAGTGCAAGCCTCCCCGTCAACTGCTTGTGGACATGGCCATCCCGCGTTGCAAATGAGAAAAGAACCAAGCATGGAGATGACTTAACGAATGCAAAGTTAATCTCGTTTGTTATGCCCGATTTCATCCCGCCTCTAGTCGGCGCAATGAATCGTGACAGTGTCCCGAGGGAATTCGACTACACATTCATCACGGAGTACCTCCCAAAGGGGATACGCATAGTCAGACCTTAGTTGGAGAGGATTCCAACCTTAAAGATTAGTGACTATAATCTAGGGGACCGCAAGACCTATGGCATGCTCGCACCTCACAAGTACTTGACTAAGATGAAGGGAAAGAGATCGAAGATCATTCCCCAGCCATGGACCATGAACATCGTGCAGTACACTATCCTTAATGTCATGAAAATTCCACACTTTGGAAGGCACCAGGAGGTTAACGTGTGCATTAAACTCCTATTGTCGTTCTTCCACGATGGTTATTTATGGTTATATAGGCGTATTATCGTCGATCCAACATTGATCCATAGGATCACTGGATTGAACATGTAGGGAGCCGACCCACGAGACTTCTACCCAGAGAAGGTTGTCGATCACACTCTGGAACAGAAGATTAAAGACATCTATGGCGATGTAGAGAAGGGGACACGAGGCAACAAGGTAGCCTCCATTCAGAATGGTGCAATGCGCCCCACTTGCCAGTTGATTGTTGGTAATCTAGTTCGGAAGAACAGACCCACGCAGGTCACAACGTTTGTGGTTGACCTCGCAGGAAAGTGCGTGGAGGGATTACAGATGAACTGGGCGAAGTACTTATTCAACTAGCTAGAAGTCGATTTCTGCGAAGCTCGAGATCAGGGCTACGAGTTTCACTTTACCTGGTTGTTGATCATCATCGCGTTTACAGCTTGGGAGATGCCAGAAGGTGTGACCTTCTCAGACATCAAGCCATTCGAGCCGCTCTCTACGAAGTTCACCATGCTCTGGTACTCAATCAACATGGGAAAAAAGTGGCAGTCGAACACAATATTCCATACCTACTACCTGCAATTGAAAAGGACTATTGAATCGTTCCCCCAGATGACGCCAAACACTCTAGACAGGTTCAGACCCCTTATGAAGTTTCGCGCAGATAGGCATTCCATATATATCACCACACACGCAGATGAGAATAAAGAAGAGCTTCAGTCATACTATAAGCTCACCGAGGAGGACGTGGAAGAAATCACTAAGGAATGGCCTGCAGAGTTCCTTATACCAGTCACTAAGGCAGAATTGTTCGACCCAAACCTCATTAGAAGCTCGGTAGTTACCCGCGAGGAGTATAATGCACCCATCAGTAACATAAGGAAGAAGAACGAATATGTACAGGAACTGAGAAGTGCCTTTGAAGAGACTGCCTCAAATTCACCTGGCGGAGGAGGAGGTGACGAGGTGGACAAAGAGGAGAAAGAAGAAAAAGAAGGGGAAGAAGATAAGCAGGAGCAAGGCGAAGTAACTCCGCCACGGAACCCCCTTGATGATGCAGATCCATCGAATAAAAGGAAGGTTTCCCCCATGAAACCTACATCGCGGAAGAAATCCAAAGAAAGCAAGTTGAAGCTTTAGACTATACTCACGATCAATGACTTCGATTTCATCA
Organism: Picea sitchensis; assembly: GCA_010110895.2. Taxonomy (NCBI): domain Eukaryota; kingdom Viridiplantae; phylum Streptophyta; class Pinopsida; order Pinales; family Pinaceae; genus Picea; species Picea sitchensis. The sequence continues at coordinate 106,399 of SNQJ01S0011045.1, forward strand.
TCGCAGCTGTATCAGATGCTTCAAGGGACATTTTGCAGAACAACGAAGCCAATAAAGAATCCTTGTATGACAGAATCGCGACAGAGATGAGAGGGGTACAACAGACCTTCACTCCATCCATGCAATATCCACTGCGCCCCCGCCGTCAGAAGAACCAGAGTTGGGAGATGAGCCTGCCCAACTTCGCAGACTAGCCGATGCAACCGAAGCCCGCCTTCATTGAGCGCAACAAGAGAAAGAACAGGCCACAGTGGCCCTGAAGCAAGCACAAGAATAAATTTTAGAGAAACGTTGGGTTTCAAAAAAGGAGAAAGAGGACCTTCAAGCCAATTTTGAAGAAGAGAGAGCACATGCCAAGCAAGAAAAATAATAGTTTCTCACAGAACAGCTAGGAGTCAAAGAAGCAGTCGACCGAGCACTTCGCTCTATGATAGGATTAGAGCCAAAGGCATAAGACTGAGTGGAGCATCAAGTAGCACAGCTCACAGAAGCTATCCAACATCTACAACAAAGAATAATAGAATTAGAGCTCTGCACAATGCCTAGCACTCTGTCTAATGTACGAGATCAAAGAGAAGCATCTGCTCGAAGTGCAGTTGAAAGAATCAAGGACCTCGCCATGGAATGTAAACAACTGAGTGATCGCAGTGCCTAGAATTATGAGTGACTCACCGAGGATTATGAATTAAAGGCACTGGAGTCACAACTCCAGGAGGCAAAGAAACAAGTAGAAATAGTACAGGCACAGTTGAAGCCCCTGTCAGCAGTCGAAAGAATGAAGCAATCCCAAGAACAACACAATTCCCAACAGTAGGTCCACACCATTCAGAGCAGAGTAATGGAAGTGACTCAAAGACTCCAACCAATTTAGGATGAGGCTTGCCAACTATTCGCAGAGATTGAAGGCCAAGAAACATAACTGGAGCAAGTCGTCACTGCAGTTGAACAATGCTTAGAGGGACCTGTCAACGAAGCAGTAATCCAAGAGTTCGTTGAACAAGAGTTCATGGCATAGCAACAGGTCAAAGAATCTCGAACCACACTCGAGGCTTTCGAAGCAGAGCTACCTAGATCAGAGTGACTCAGGACGAGTCACGGGTGAGTGTTGGGGGCCTGTTGTCCCTTGACCAAGTTTTGAGGATCCTTGGTCAGGTTTGACCTACTTTTGGGACTTCGACGGGCTATCAAAGGTAGAGCGCAAGTCGAAGCAGAGATCATAGGATCTTGACCCATTTTTAGGGCCTTTTTGGTTTTGGGCTTATGTAACGGGTATGGGGATGTCGTCCCATGGGTTTACCCATGTTTAGGCCTCTTTCGTAATGTATGAAATCTAGGCGGTGTAAGTGTGTGTGTATGTATGCTAAGTGAAAAGGCACAAGTGTTTAATACCTTGCTAAGTTCTAGGGAAAGGGAGACATCTATGTGATGCTAGGTGTTAAGTGCAAGTGGTGGTGTACATGCTTTGTGCATGTCATGTGATACTTGCAAGGCTAAGTGCAAGTGACTGTAAGAGATTGTGTAGAAGCTTTGTGATCTAGTGAAGGAGGATCTGGTGAGGTGAACGTAGATCTCATGTCCTATGAAGAGTAGGATCTTGTGGCTCTGAGCATGTAGCTGATTGACCAAAGATAATAAAAGAGAAGAAGAGTTGGTGGACGTAGCCCCAGGCTAGGGGTAAACCATGTATATCCTGTGTTGCTATGCTTTGTGTGATGTATTGATGTGTTTATGTGTTTACTTTCTTAAGTGCCTTGAGATATATGAATTATAGATAGATCTGTTAATTCTTTGTGCTTAATAATATGGATGAATTCTATATCTAACCTATGTGAATGTGATTAGTGCTTGAATAGGCTAGATCTGGGTGAAAATTGCGGTGCTCTGTAATTAGGGTTTTATCTGCGAAGTAGATACTGGTTAAATATTAATGAACTGTAAATACTAAGTGATTTTTTAAGGTGTTGTAGTCACATATCGGTGTCCCAGCTAAGGTTGCAGACATCTGAGTCCTGCAACCACCCCTGCCTCTACCTCGGGTGAGACTTCATTTGCTTCGCAGGTGTTGCTGAAAGGGTCGGTAGTTAGGGTTTTGTTGGTGCGTTGTTGTAGCGTTGAACCCTGGGTCTGCCCTTGTGCCAACAAGGGGTACATTCCTTGGGTTTGGTAGGTTAAGAGGAAGAGATTTGGTGTAAAATTAGGATAATTGTCGGAAGATATAAGTGGGTTATGAGTTTTATGAGTTGTAAGTGGATTGTGAGAGACCACCCTCTTTTTTGGATTACTAGATTTAGCTTGGGGGTGATTTGTTGTTGATATTTGGAAAAAATAGTCTATGGTTGGGTGGAACGTCCATCCCAAGCAGCTGGTTGCACAACCATTGTTAAAAGATAAGTGTTTATCTATTTTATGTCTTGTATTTATGAGATAAATTGTTATGCGTGATCTCTGTAAATGAGAATGATATATGTGTTGTTGTAATGAACTATTTACTACAATCATGTGTGTGTTTAGCATGCTGTAGATGCATCTATTTTATGGTTATAGAAATTAGCTAAATCTATTTTAATTCATAGCTGAAAGCTACAAGAAATTAGTTAACTGTAAATGAATTAAATCAGCTAACATAAATTTTGTTTTTATTATTATTCTGCACCGTAATGTCCGTCTGTTGGGATGGTGGATGTTACAACACTTTTTTCTCTAATAAAATTGCCTCGCATGCTTATGGTGTCTGCCAGTGCTCTAAGTAGACTTCATGTATCAAGGGAAATCTTAACTGCCTAGCCAATGTGTTCTCTGGTTATCCCATGTATTTGTATGTTGCTGGTAGTAATCATTCTGGGATATTTCCTGTTGATTACTTTCTTGATTATGGCAGGCATCTTCTTGTTTTCTGGTACAAATAATAAAACTTGGACCAACATGTACTTGGTAGTCTTTAAGCGTTGCCCGCAAATGAAAAAACTTGGTCCGGTGCACACTCTATGTCATTCCTTGCACATTTCCTTAGCCATGCGCAAAACTATGGAATGAGCGCGCACAACTCTGTTTGTGCACACGTGCAAAATTGAACCCAAAAATCTGGGTGCCAACATGTCGCCCTGCAACAATTATAAGAATCAAAGCATGAAATTTAACAAAAAAATCTAAAATTCATTCCATTCACGCTACATATAAAATTCATCAATGATTGATCTTATTGTGAATAACTCAAGAAACGACAGAGATTGGCTTGCAAACAAAGCACTCGTCTATACAATATGCTTTGAGGCAACATATGTTGTAGCCACAACAAATGATACAAAGGAGGATGCATGAGGGTGAGTTGGTGCAACCACAGTGGATGAAATGATGGAGGCTACAATAGGGATGATTGGTGCAACAACAATGATGCAACACTAGGGGATGCAACTGGGTGGACTAGTGCATGGAGTACGAGTGTATCCATTGTGGATGGATGGGATGGAAAAGGTGATGGGGGTAAGAGGTGATAAACTCCAACAGATTGTATGATGGAAGGAAGTACCCTTGCAGGGGGGAATGGGATCCCAAGTGTTGGGTTAGGTTGGCCAAGGATTGAACTTTCCTTGTCACCTGTTGACTAGAAAAATGGGGGTAGTGGTGGCCAAAAAAAACAATAACTAGCCTGCATACACATTTATAATATTTGTATTAGTACAAAACCATAAAATTCAACCAAAATAAGATAATAAATTTCACACTAAAACAAGATTTAACTCGACACATGACACTTGGAAATGGGGTGATCTGTCCAACCTAGGTGGACATGGTTCATCGCTCTCTAAAGCAACAACATGTAGAAACACAACAACATTATAATTAATTTCTCATAAACAACATGTAGAAACACCACAATTGTCATCTTACACATGTACATCATGCATTTCTCAAATCCCTTCTACAAAATAATAGTGTATGGAAAATTGCCACCATATTTTAGGAATAATTGAAACAAGATAAATTGAAGGGTAGAATTCTCAAAAGAAGACAAGTAGACTTCATATTTTCACATAAATATTCTACATTATTTATCTTTGAAAATATCCAGAGGAAATTTTCATATTTTCAATCATGATTTATTTGAATTCTTTGGTTAAAGACTAACCATTAAAGGCTGCAACATTAGTGAATTATTAATGGACAAATGGGTGATTTAATGTAATCATCTTATCAACTTGGTCATACTCGAATGGGCGATGATAGTCTCCAAATTGTAATGCAACATGAGGTACACTTTGATCTCAATGGTAGGGGTTTCTTCAATATCCACTTCGATGATGATAATAACTTGGACATTGTTGTCATCGAGATTGTTACAAGACTTGCATTCAACCTCATCCATTTTTGGCACACCAATTGGTGAGGAAAACCACAATGACATTAGAATCTTGGTTGATGGATTAATACACCATCAAACTCACAAGTAACCTAGGTTCAAGATTCCAGGTTCAAGATTTTATTTTAGCAATATAGGTTAAACCTTTGGAACAATTTTGAAATTAGACCCCCTAAGTTTGCATAACAAGAACATAGGTGTTGTGAGTGTCAATGTTGAAAACAAAATAGAGGATAACATATTTAGAGATCATACAATCCTAAAAGTTGAACAATCCATGAAATGTATTGGATTCAACTACAATAATATTATGCTTAGATGTACCATCTGACATGGAAAAAGCCACTTCAGAAAAAATTAACAGAGAATGAGATATAATGAAGGAAAATACAAATCATAGGATGGAGAGGGAAACCATTTGAACGAGACCAAATTACAAAAAGGAAAAGAAACCTCACCTACCTGAGGCAACCATCCCAAAATTCCCTAGAACTTTAGCTAATTCCAATAACCACCTCAAAATGAGAAAATGTTACCAAGAAATATAAATGGGGTAGTGAAAGTGTCAAATAGAACACTATAATAACCTTGTGACTAGTTTGTGGTATTTATTGGAGACATCTTCTTGCATTACTCAAATTTTTCAATGAAAGACACCTCTAGGTGTGAAAATTCCCTCATTTTTTCTTGCATCTGTCTCTTAATATTTGTTTATATTTTATTTATTTCCATAGTTGAAATAATCATTCTATTTTGGGTTCTGGAACACTACAAATTGGTATCATAACTTCAACCAATTTGTTATCTTGTGTTTTTTTTAAAGAAACAATAAAATTAACAACAACAAAATGTTGAGGACTCATATACCAATATCATATGACCAAGGAAGAGTTGGAGGAAATTTTCCTGAAGTTTATAAAAGAAATGAGATACATGGTGCAAGGAAAATGACCAATATGCCATGATTCTTCATTTTGCAACCAAATATTTCAGCGATGAAGATGAGCATCTAAATATTAAATAAAGGCCACAATTATACTCCACAATATAACTATTGCAACAAAGTGGAAGTGCATACTTGGTTAAGCAAGATCAAGTTAGCATTCATTGTGCAATACATGCACATTCAAACTAAAAACATCTAGAACATGGACTAAAAAGATATGACAATTTTTTTTTAGGAAGGAGCATTTTAATTCATGAATCTCTCATACTATGTGGATGTAAACCATTCTCAACAAACTTATGTTATAGGCCTCTCTACCTTCAAAAGTATAAGATCTAGTATTCTAGGAGATGTTACACACATGAAAACATCTATCCAAGAGGGGAATGGAACATGTTACTGTTTTGAAACCGAAGGTCCCATAATGGTGCACCCTTATTGGTATGTTAATTTATGTAGCCCAATATTGAAAAACTTGTGAAGGAACTTTTGAAAGCTACTATCACAACTCCTAGTAAGAGGCCTTATGCTACCCTGAATAGGTAGACTAACAAGCTTGAAGAATGACATGCCATTAGGCCACATGGAGGATAAGGGGAGACTCAAAAGATCAAACTAATGACCCATTTTAATATGACATAAATTGTACTTTAATGTGTACCCAAAAATTGTCATAAATAGTTTTTTAATATGACATAATTTGTCTCAAATGTGTACCCAAAAAATATTGAACCTCTTACATATCCATAAGATTGTATGCATACACACCATGATTGCAAGGCTAAATTTTTTTCCATCATACCTATATGTGAGGTACACCGAATGAGTAGTTTGTTGTTATTGTTACATTAGTGGTGGAAAATGACACTTATGCATATGTAGGTGTTGAGGGTTTATTATCCAAGCATTGCAACTACACACACCATATAATTAGATATAGACAAAAAATCATTGGAGACTGTGTTCTAGTTCTTGGGTCAATAATCAATGTCATCAAGTCTTTTTTTGAAATGTTGAGGTCTATGACCTGGTTTTATCTAGACCCATCTTAGAATAGTCAAACATTATAGCCTTGTAATTAGAAATGTGTTTTAATTCGCCTTGGGCATTTGCAATAGAAGTAACAACAATATCTAGGGATGTGGCTAGTGAAAGTTGTGATGGTTTTGTGGTATTTCTTAAGTCTTGTATAAGGGCTCTCAGTGACCTCAACCCAACATCAATTTCAATGTTTATGTTTCTTGGTTATAGGTTGGGGTTTGGTTTGTCTACATGTGCCGATGTTGGATTTGAGTTTTCTCCAAGTGTAGGCTCCATGTTAATTAAGTATGCTGCATTTTAATAAAGGAAAATTGAATTTCTATTTCTTTTTATAATTTAAATAAATTATGAAATAAAAAAGCAATCAAATTCAATGAAATAATTACCCAGAACCAATCGATGACCACATCAACAAAGTCCTACAATGCCTTGTCAAGCTCTCCTAAAATCTAGCTCCTCCATTTGCTCAAGAAATCCCAAAACATGTGGTGCGGTCTGCTGGTAACAGTGGACCAACCGTGACCCTTTCCCCAAATTTACAATATAGGAATGCACATGCGTTCTTAGGAAGGTGCATGTGTTCTTATGAACATCTAGTTGGCACTGAGTTGGAAGCCTCCCTAGTGGCTAGAGGAATGTCAAGGGTGAAAGCTCACAAACACAAGTGTGTTTGTCTGTGAACACGTTCTTGGGCACCCCATTGCCATTGTTTTGACCATCATCGCCTTGCAAGCACTATTGTAAAAAAAAATCTGAAGTAGGTGAAAATGAGAAACATTCATCAAGTGATCCTCCCAGGAACCCTTACATGACATGTTGAATCTTTATATTGAGATTGTATGCCAAAGAAAGCTCACCTAGTGTGGTATAACATACAATCTTTCCACAAAATGTTTCTAGTGCTATATAAGAGTATTCCATTGGGAGACATCCCCCATCCTAATGCTAATCATGTACACTAGTGACTTAGGTTATGCCAAACTATAAGAATATTGGAGAGACATCCCCCATCCTAATGCTAATCATGTACACTGATGACATAGGTTATGTTGAATTGTAATAACCTAACAAGAATTAGAGACACTGTTACCCCTTATTTCAAGGTGATTAGAAAAGATTTCCTCTATGCCTAAATTAATTATTCTTTTCTTTCTTATTTCTTATTTCTTTTTCTTTTTTTTCAAATAAAATCTACCAGAGAACCATCTTAAGGAGGAGGATCAAGTCCTTCGGGGGAAAACGTGTTTTAGATTGAAAAAACTTGAGAAAGTGTTTGCATCTAGAAGAATTTGATCTCTCTCAACAAATGATAAATCCAAAATGAAAACAAATTTAAACTGGTTAATATCCTCTTACATGAAAACTTATTTTAGATTAAAAGATTGAGAAAATTTTAAGCACTCTCTAGAAATTTGATCCCTCTTAACAAGTAATAAATTTAAACTGATTAATATTATATTACATAATCCATATTTATTAAATTATATATATATATATATATATATATATATATATATATATATATATATATATATATATATATATAAACAAATTAATAAAATACACATTACAATATATATTTAATTTACATTTATTTTTCATTAATTTATTTTATATTATTAAGAAAAAACACATACACTATAACTCCGCATGCACATAATTGTATAAAAAACATTAATTTTGCTAGTAACTTTAATTCTTCTTTGAACATTAATGTGACAAGTATTCCACTTGAGATTTTGTAAATTTGAAACGGCTTAAAATCTTGTAAATTTGCAATAAATTTATAATATTTTGTAAATTTGCAATAAATTTATAAGATTTTGTGTAGCGCTGATTTGCATTAAGGGCACTCGGAGCACAGAAAGCCCTGGCGAGATGTATTAAATGATAGTACTCGTTAAGCGTTGGAAGTGTGAGGGTGAAACTATAGCCTCAGGAAGATTGCTGATATGGTTAAACATGATTTTTAGTCTGATACAAAGCTATGGTTGTTGACAAAGAGAGGTTTTCTCAATTTTTTTCCCAACTTGGAATTTTTGTGCGGTGGATTCAAAGGGTTTAATGCAGGAGGAATTTTTTACATGGAACCCCAAAACCTAATCACTTTTTTTGACTCCTGCAGACATTTTACTAGAGGGATTCGTAAAGCAGATCAATATGAACTTGAAGTTGTTAAATTGTTATGGGTCGTATGCCAAAAGACAAAGCTTCTAGGACATTTTAAAAAAGGATGGTATTCTAAAAGCCCCAAATCTAATTTTGGGTGGCGATCTGAACTTTACAATTTATGCAAGAGAAATCTAGGGTATCAATGCTAGAAGTGATCCTTTAGCTTCTTATTTCAATAAGATGATACAAGGAGAAGGTCTAATTGATTTAGAAACTGTCAATATTATGCCTGCCTTGAAGATATGGTAGGGGAGATCAAGATTCATAGAAAAAGGTTAGACCATTTTTAATAAGTGATTTGTTGATGGATTCAATACACTGTATTAGATCCTGGGTGGTTAATGTGAAGATTTTTTATCATATGCCAATTGTTTTCCAAATGGAACCACCTCAAAAAATGTAGAATATCTCGTTCAAATTTAATCCAGTAAGGTTAAAAGATCCAAACTTTGTTTCCTTTGTTAGGTCCAATTGGTTTAATATGGAGGAGCCTCACACTTATTCACCTATGGGAAACCATAGTTTCAAAAACTCAATCACGAAGTCTCACGGTTTATAAAATGGGAAAAAAACAAGAAACTTAAATCTAAAGAAGAACTAGTACATATTGAAGTTGCACTCGATACAATTTACTCTACAAACCTTGGGGGATTTATGAGAGATGAAGATAGGGATAAGGTGACAGAGAAAGAGAAGCAAAAGTTAGAATAGTTAAAACAATATGAAGATACTTGGAGACAAAAGAGCATAATTACTTGGTTAAACTCTAGTGATAAAAACACTAAATTCCTCCACGCCTTCGCCAATTACAGAAAAAAGATAAATACAATTTGGGAGGTGCAAAAGGAGGATGGCACAGTGGAAACTAATCATAAGGATTTGGAGAAGGAAATTGTTACTTACTTTGAAAAAATGTTTAAAGGTCAAGAGGATCTTTATAGTATAAAATAGTTGGGAGTTCTTCAAACCTACCTAGTCTCTTTTGAGGAGGAAGAGAGGAAAATTATTGTTGAACCAATTTTATTATATAAGGTTTTGTCCACGTTAAAAGGATTTTCTAAATCAAGCGTTTGGAGGCGGATGGTTGGACAATTGTGAATTTTTCTTGAGTCTTTGATATCTTGGGACATGTGATATTTTGGAAAAGGTGAGTCTGGGAATCAGGAAAATAGACATGCAAGTTTAAGCATGAAAGTGGGCGGCTTCAGGAATCTTTGGGGTGGACTGGGACCGACATACAACTGTAAGGTAATCTAAAAAATTATTGCAATTAGAATCAAAGTGTTCTTCTGAATTTTTCTTGGAATTCTTTGATATCTTGGGACATGATATTTTGGAAGCAGTGTAAGAATCTAGAATCAAGGGGAAAATAATAGGAGCACTGAATTCCACCTTTATAACACTTATTCCAAAAAGTGATAAGCTAGAATCCTTTGATGGATTCAGACCAATCTCTTTATGCAACTTACTGTATAAGGTAATCTAAAAAATTATTGCAATTAGAATCAAAGTGTTCTTCTCAAAAGGTATTTCCAATGAGCAGTTTGGTTTTTTGGAAAACATATAGATCAATGGGGCTATAGATATAACACAAGAGACACTACATAATATAAAGACCAAGAAATATAAAGCTTTGATTTTAAAACTAGACCTAATAAAAGCTTATGATAGGGTTGACTAGAGTTTCCTAAGACTAGTTCTTTTGCAAATTGGGATCAATTTAGAAGCGACTAATTGGATAATGGGTTGTGTGAGTTCAACAAATTTTTCAGTTTTAATCAATGGAAGACCTGCTGGTTTTTTTAGAAGTACAAGAGGTCTCAGGCAAGGATGCCCTCTTTCTCCTTTATTGTTTTTACTGATAGTAGAAGGACTAAGCAAATTATTAAAGAAGCTTGTGGAGGAAGACAAAATCAAAGGAGTTGCAGTAGCGAAATGGATTCGAATTACTCATCTACTTTTTGTAGATGATTTTATTCTATTTGGTAGGGGATTGTTGTGAGAATGGGGTTTATTTAAGGAGGTACTTGAATTATTTAGTAATGCAACTGGAATGGCCTTCAGTGCACTCAAGTCACAATTTTTTGAAGTAAGCAGGACTTCGGAGGAATTAATTCCCTTGAAGGAGTTACTACCTTATGAGGTAAAACCTTTAGATGATGGTTTTAAATACTTGGGTTTTTTCCTAAAACTAAATTTCTATGTGATTAATGATTAGTGTTGGTTGATTAAAAAAGTGAAAAGAAAAAATATCCAACTGGTGCCACAGATGGCTTACTCTAGGAGGAAGGTATATTTTGATAAATTCAGTTCTGGAAAGCATTCCAGTGTACTGGTTGGCTATGGCAAAGATACCCAAAAGAATATTGAATAGAATTAGAAGGAGGTTGTTTAGCTTCCTATGGTCGGGAAACAAAGAGACAAAAATTTTTCATTTGGTAAGATGAGACGGGCTTGCAAAACTTAAGAAGTGTAGAGATTGGGGCTTTAAAAATATCTTCAGTTTTGGGAAAGCATTGGCTGCAAAAATCCTCTGGAAGATCATGTTTGGTAATGGGTTGTGGCATGAAGCACTTAGTAAAAAATATCTAAAAAGACTTTATGTGATTGATTGACTTAGAAAAGGGAAATCAATTGTGAAAGGTATGTCAAATTGTTGGAAATCACTTTATGATTCAGTGACTATTGTCACTATTTGGCTAGCTTGGAAGCATGGAACATGAAATGATATTAGAGTTGGGTTGGATCCACTGATTGGATCTCATTATTACTACAAGTTGTCAGAGAGTTTGATTTCTTTGCTACACTCAAAAGGTATTTTCACTTTAGACCAGGTTTCTTCAACTGGCCCTTGGTTGGCACACAGTTTTAAGTGGAAGATCTCAGATTCCCTTGAACTTTTTGGTGAAAAAATAAGGAATGGGAAAACTAGGTGAAGGGATTAAAACACTCAGGATTTACATTAACTGATGAAAGAGATAAAATAGTTTGGTCTTGGGACAATAAGTTAGGGATTGTGTCCACAAAACACACTTATGAGGTGCAATTTCTAGAGGATTTGGAAGAAGAACAAAAGGATTGGATGAGGGATATTTGGAATTGGCAAATTCCATTGAGGATAAAACTGCTTTGTTGGTTGATGATAGAAAATAAAATTCTAACTTGGGAAAATATGATAAAAAGGGGGTTTGTTGGCCCGAGTAGATGTGTTTTATGCAGAGGGGAAGAGGAAATAATTAATCTTTTAATGATAAATTGTCCTTTCACAAAAGAAGTTTGGAATAATATACTAAAAGTTCTCAAGTCTAAAAAAAATGGGAAGGTGGTCTGATCAGTGAAAGTTTTCAGAGTTGGATTAAGAAAAAGAAAAATTGACCAACTTTACCTTGTTATATATGTTGGGAAATTTGGAGACAAAGGAATCTTATTATCTTTGAGAATCATCCACTAAATGTTCATAAGGTAATCAATCGAGTTTTTCTTGATCTAGGTGAATTTAACAAAACTGGTATTATTCGAGCACATAGAGTAGTTCATCCTCCTGTGATTGAAACAAACTTGGCAGTGGGATTTTTTTATGGGGCTTCACAAATTGGAGGAGAAAAATGGGGAGCAGGTGCAGTGCTAAAATTTTCAGAGGGGGATATTTTCAGTATTAAAATGAACTGTGGCATGGGAACAAATACTAGAGGAGAATTAATAGCACTGTGGAGTCTTTTGATTTTCACTCTTCATAAACAGGTGCATTGTATATAGTTAGTTGGTGATTCCAAAGTAATTGTTGATTGGTTTTATTATAAAAACAACTTGCGGATGATCAGAATCTGGCAGATGAGAAGCAGATTCCATAACCTAAAAAATACAACACATCTACATGGAATTCAATAAGGAAGAAGATCAACTATCTAAACAGGCTTTGCTTTTAGAGGAAGGAATGTTATTTTTTTCCAAAGGAAGTTGCTACTTACTTTGAAAAATTGTTTAAAGGTCAAGAGGATCTTTCTATTATAAAACAGTTGGAAGTTCTTCAGACCTACCTTAGTCTCTTTTCAGAGGAAGAAGGGAAAAGTGTTGTTGAACCAATTTTATTATCTGAGGTTTTGTCCACATTAAAAGGATTTTCTAATTTTAAAAGTCTGGGCCCAGATGGTTGGACAGTCAATTTTTTCTTGGAATTCTTTGATATCTTGGGACTTAATATTTTGGAAGCAGTGGAAGAATCCAGAATCGAGGGAAAAATAATAGGAGCACTGAATGCCACCTTTATAACACTTATTCCAAAAAGTTATAAGCCTGAATCCTTTGATGGATTCAAACTAATATCTGTATGCAACTTATTGTATAAGGTAATCTAAAAAATTAATGCATTCAGAATCAAAGTGTTCTACTCAAAAGGTATTTCCAAGGAGTAGTTTGGTTTTCTGGAAAACATACAGATGAATGAGGCTATAGGTATAGCACAAGAGACACTATATAGTATAAAGACCAAGAAATATAAAGCTTTGAAAACCAGACCTAATAAAATCTTATGATAGGGTTGACTGAAGTTTCCTAAGACTAGTTCTTTTGCAAATTTGGATCCGTTTAGAAGCGACTGATTGGATAATGGGTTATGTCAGTTCAATAATTTTTCATTTTTAATCAACGGAAGCCCTACTAGTTTTTTTAGAAGTAAAAGAGGTCTCAGACAAATATGTCCTCTTCCTCCTTTATTGTTTTTACTGATAGTAGAAGGACTAAGCAAAATATTAAATAAGCTTGTGGAGGAAGACAAAATCAAAAGAGTTACAGTAGGGAAAGGGATTAGAATTACTCATCTACTTTTCGTAGATGATATTATTCTAGTTGGTAGGGGATCGTTGTGAGAATGGGTTTTATTTAAGGAGGTACTTGAATTATTTAGTAATGCAACTGGAATGGAATTCAATGCACTCAAGTCATAATTTTTGGAAGCAGGCTGGACTTCAGAGAAATTAATTCCCTTGAAGGAGTTACTACCTTATGAGGTCAAACCTTTAGATGATGGTTTAAAATACTTGTATTCTTTCCTAAAACCAAATTGCTATGTGATTAATGATTGGTGTTGGCTGATTGAAAAAGTGAAAAAAAAATATCCAGTTGGTGCCATAGATGACTTACTCTAGGAGGAAGGTATATTTTGATAAATTCAGTTCTGGAAATCATTCTAGTGTATTGGTTGGCTATGGAAAAGATACCCAAAAGCATATTGAATAGAATAATAAGGAAGTTGTTTAGCTTCCTATGGTCGGGAAACAAAGAGACAAAAAGTTTTCATTTGGTAAGATGGGACAGGCTTGCAAAACCTAAGAAGTGGAGAGATTGGGGCTTTAAAAATATCTTCAATTTTGGGAAAGAATTGGCTGTAAAACGCCTCTGGAGGAGCCTGTTTGGTAATGGGTTGTGGCATGAACTAGTTAGTAAAAAATATCTAAAAATACTTTTTGTGATTGATTGGCTTAGAAAAGGGAAATCAATTGTGAAAGGTATGTCAAATTGTTGGAAATCACTTTATGATTCACTAACTATTGTCACTGACTTGATAGCTTGGAATCCTGGAACAAGAAATGATATTAGAGTTGGGTTGGATCCACTGATTGGATCTCATTATTACTACAAGTTGTCATAGAGTTTGATTTCTTTGGTACACTCAAAACATATTTTCACCTTAGACCAGGTTTCTTTAGCTGACCCTGGGTTGGCACACAGTTTTAAGTGGAAGAGATCAGAGTCCCTTGAACTTTTTGGTGAACAAAAGTGGGAGTGGGAAAACTATGCGAGGGGATTAAAACACTCAGGCTTTACATTAATTGATGAAAGAGATAAAATAGTTTGGTCTTGGGACAATAGTTAGGGATTGTGCCTGCAAAACAAGCTTATGAGGTGCAATTTCTTGGAAGAAGAACAAAAGGATTGGATGAGAGATATCTAGAATTGGCAGATTCCATTGAGGATAAAACTGTTTTGTTGGTTGATGATAGAAAATAGAATTCTAACTTGGGAAAATATGATAAAAAGGGGGTTTGTTGGCCCGAGTAGATGTGTTCTATGCGGAGGGGAAGAAGAAAAAATTGATCTTTTAATGATAAATTGTCCTTTCACAAAAAAAGTCTGGAATAATATACTAAAAGTGATCAATTCTAAAAAAAATGGGAAGGTGGTCAGATCAGTGAAAATTTTCAGAGTTGGATTAAGCAAAAACAAAATTGGTCAGCTTTACCTCGTTTTAAATGCTATGAAATTTGGAGACAGGGGAATCTTATTATCTTTGAGAATCATCCACTAACTGTTCATAAGGTAATCAATCGAGTTTTTCTTGATCTGGGTGAATTTAACAAAACCAGTACTATTCAAGCACATAGAGTAGCTTGTCCTCTTGTGATTGAAACAAAATTGGCAGTGGGTTTTTTGATGGGGCTTCACAAAGTGGAGGATAAAAATGTGGAGTATGTGCAGTGCTAAAATGTCTAGAGGGGGATGTTTTCAGTATTAAAATGAACTGTGGCATGGGAACAAATACTAGAGGAGAATTACTAGCACTGTGGAGTCTTTCAATTTTCGCTCTTCATAAAGAGGTGCATTGTCTACAGTTGGTTAATGATTCCAAAGTAATTGTTGATTGGTTTTCTTATAAAAAAACTTGCAGGTGATCTCACTACAGACATGGATGATCATAATCTGACAAATGAGCAACAGATTCCAGAACCTAAAAATACAACACATCTACTGTGGGAATTCGATAAGGAAGAAGATCAACTATCTAAACAAGCTTTGCTTCTAGAGGGAGGAATGTTATATTTTGCCAAAGGAAGTTGTTACTTACTTTGAAAAAAAAATTAAAGGTCAAGAGGATCTTTCTATTATAAAACAATTGGAAGTTCTTCAGACCTAACCTAGTTTCTTTTCAGTGGAAGACGGGAAGAGTATTGTTGAACCAATTTTATTATCTGAGGTTTTGTCCACGTTAAAAGGATTTTCTAATTCTAAAAGTTCGGTCCCGAATGGCTGGACAATTGATTTTTTCTTGGAATTCTTTGATATCTTGGGACATAATATTTTGGAAGCAGTGGAGGAAACCAGAATCAAGGGAAAAATAATAGGAGCATTGAATGCCACCTTTATAACACTTATTCCAAAAAGTGATAAGCCAGAATCCTTTGATGGATTCAGACCAATCTCTTTATGAAACTTATTGTATAAGGTAATCTCAAAAATTATTGCAGTTAGAATCAAAGTGTTCTTCTCAATGGTATTTCCAAGGAGTAGTTCGGTTTTCTGGAAAATACACAGATCAACGAGGCTATAGGTATAGTACAAGAGACACTACATAGTATAAATACCAAGAAATATAAAGCTTTGATTTTAAAACTAGACCTAATAAAATCTTATGATAGGGTTGATTGGAGTTTCCTAAGACTAGTTCTTTTGCAAATTGGGATCAGTTTAGAAGCCACTGATTGGATAATGGGTTGTGTCAGTTCAGAAAATTTTTCAGTTTTAATCAATGGAATCCCTACTGGTTTTTTTAGAAGTACAAGAGGTCTCAGACAAGGTTGCCCTCTTTCTCCTTTATTGTTTTTACTGATAGTAGAAGGATTAAGCAAATTATTAAAGAAGCTTGTGGAGGAAGACAAAATCAAAGGAGTTGCAGTAGCAAAAGGGATTAGAATTACTCATCTACTTTTTGTAGATGATATTATTCTATTTGGTAGGGGATCGTTGTCAGAATGGGGTTTATTTAAGGAGTACTTAAATTATTTAGTAATGCAACTGGAATGGCCTTCAGTGCACTCAAGTCATAATTTTTGGAAGCAAGTTGGACTTCAGAGAAATTAATTCCCTTGAAGGAGTTACTACCTTATGAGGTCAAACCTTTAGATGATGGTTTAAAATACTTGTATGTTTTCCTAAAACCAAATTGTTATGTGATTATTAATGATTGGTGTTGGTTGATTGAAAAAGTGGAAAACAAATATCCAGTTGGTGCCATAGGTGGCTTACTCTGGGAGGAAGGTATATTTTGATAAATTTAGTTGTGGAAAGCATTCCAGTGTACTGGTTGGCTTTGGAAAAGATACCCAAAAGCATATTGAATATAATTATAAGGAGGTTTTTTAGCTTCCTATGGTCGGGAAACAAAGAGACATATATTTTTCATTTGGCAAGATGGGACAGGCTTACAAAACCTAAGAAGTGCAGAGGTTGGGGCTTTAAAAATATGTTCAGTTTTGGGAAAGCATTGGCTGCAAAAAGCCTCTGGAGCAGACTCTTTGGTAATGGGTTGTGGCATGAAGTAGTTAGTAAAAAATATCTAAAAAAACTTTTTGTGATTGATTAGCTTAGAAAAGGGAAATCAATTATGAAATCTATGTCAAATTGTTGGAAATCACTTTATGATTCACTGACTAGTGTCACTGATTAGCTAGCTTGGAAGCCTGGAACATGAAAGGATATTAGAATTGGGTTGGATCCACTGATTGGATCTCATTATTACTACAAGTTGTCATAGAGTTTTATTTCTTTGCTCCACTGAAAACTTATTTTCACTTTAGACCAGGTTTCTTTAGTTGACCCTGGGTTGGCACACATTTTTAAGTGGAAGAGATCAAATTCCCTTGAACTTTTTGGTGAACAAAAGCAGGAATGAGAAAACTATGTGAGGGGATTAAAACACTCAGGATTTACATTAATTGATGAAAGCGACAAACTAGTTTGGTCTTGGGACAATAGTTAGGGATTGTGTCTGCAAAACAAGCTTATGAGGTGCAATTTCTTGGAAGAAGAAAAAAAGGATTGGATGAGGGATATTTGGAATTGGCAGATTCCATTGAGGATAAAACAGTTTTGTTGGTTGATGATAGAAAATAGAATTATAAGTTGGGAAAATATGATAAAAAAAGGGGGTTTGTTGGCCCGAGTAGAAGTGTTCTATGCGGAGGGGAAGAGGAAAAAATTAATCTTGTAATGATAAACTGTCCTTTCACAAAAGAAGTCTGGAATAATATACTAAAAGTGCTCAATTCTAAAAAAAATGGGAAGGTGGTCAAATCAATGAAATTTTTCAGAGTTGGATTAAGCAAAAGGAAAATTGGTCAGCTTTACCTTCTTTTATATGTTGGGAAATTTGGAGACAGAGGAATCTTATTATCTTTGAGAATCATCCACTAAATGTTCATAAGGTAATCAATCGAGTTTTGCTTGATCTGGGTGAATTTAACAAAACCAGTATTATTCAAGCACATAGAGTAGTTCGTCCTCCTATGATTGAAACAAACTTGACAATGGGTTTTTTTTATTGGGCTTCACAAAGTGGAGGAGAAAAATGTGGAGCGGGTGCAGTGCTAAAATGTCCAGAGGAGGATATTTTTAGTATTAAAATGAACTGTGGCATGAGAACAAATACTAGAGGAGAATTACTAGAACTGTGGAGTCTTTTGATTTTTGTTCTTCATAAAGAGGTGCATTGTCTACAGTTTGTTGGTGATTCCAAAGTAATTGTTGATTGGTTTTCTTATAAAAATAACTTGCAGGTGATCTCACTATAGACATGGATGATCAGAATCTGGCAGATGAGCAGCAAATTCCAGAACCTAAAAATACAACACATCTATAGGGACTTCAATAAGGAAGCAGATCAACTATCTAAACAGGGTTTGCTTTTAGAGGAAGGAATGTTATTTTTTGCCAAAGGAAGTTGTTACTTACTTTGAAAAATTGTTTAAAGGTCAAGAGGATATTTCTATTATAAAACAGTTAGAAGTTCTTCAGACCTACCCTAGTCTCTTTTCAGTGGAAGAAGGGAAAAGTATTACTAAACCAATTTTATTATCTGAGGTTTTGTCCACGTTGAAAGGATTTGCTAATTCTAAAAGTCTAGGCCCGGATGGCTAGACAGTTGATTTTTTCATGGAATTCTTTGATATCTTGGGACATAATATTTTGGAAGCAGTGTAGGAATCCAAAATCAAGGGGAAAATAATAGGAGCATTGAATGCCACCTTTATAACACTTATTCCAAAAAGTGATAAGCCTAAATCCTTTGATGGATTCAGACCAATCTCTTTATGCAACTTACTGTATAAGGTAATCTCAAAAATTATTGCAGTGAGAACCAAAGTGTTATTCTCAAAAGGTATTTCCAAGGAGCAGTTTGGCTTTTTGGAAAACAGACAGATCAATGAGGATATAGGTATAGCACAAGAGACACTACATAGTATAAATACCAAGAAATATAAAGCTCTGATTTTAAAAATAGACCTAATAAAAGATTATGATAGGGTTGACTGAAGTTTCCTAAGACTAGTTCTTTTGCAAATTGGGATCAATTTAGAAGCGACTGATTGGATAAAGGGTTGTTTCAGTTCATAAAAAATTTAAGTTTTAATCAATGGAAGCCCTACTGGTTTTTTTAGAAGTACAAGAGGTCTCAGACAAGGATGTCCTCTTTCTCCTTTATTGTTTTTACCGATAGTAGAAGGACTAAGAAAATTATTAAATAAGCTTGTGGAGGAAGACAAAATCAAAGGAGTTACAGTAGCGAAAGGGATTAGAATTACTCATCTACTTTTTGTAGATGATATTATTCTATTTGGTAGGGGATCATTGTGAGAATGGGGTTTATTTAAGGAGGTACTTGAATTATTTAGTAATACAATTGGAATGGCCTTCAGTGCACTCAAGTCACAATTTTTGGAAGCAGGCTGGACTTCAGAGGAATTAATTCCCTTGAAGGAGTTACTACCTTATGAGGTAAAACCTTTAGATGATGGTTTTAAATACTTGGGTTTTTTCCTAAAACCAAATTGCTATGTGATTAATGATTAATGTTGGATGATTAAAAAAGTGGAAAAAAAAATATTGAGCTGGTGCCATACATGGCTTACTCTGGGAGGAAGGTATATTTTAATAAATTTAGTTTTGGAAAGCATTCCAGTGTACTGGTTGGCTATGGAAAAAATACCCAAAAGCATATTGAATAGAATTATAAGGATGTTGTTTAGCTTCCTATGGTCGGGAAACAAAGAGACATAAAGTTTTCATTTGGTAAGATGGGACACGCTTGCAAAACCTAAGAAGTCCAGAGGTTGGGGATTTTAAAATATCTTCAGCTTTGGGAAAGCATTGGCTACAAAAAGCCTCTGGAGGAGCTTGTTTGGTAATGGGTTGTGGCATGAAGTAATTAGTAAACAATATCTAGAAAGGCTTTATGTGATTGATTGGATTATAAAAGGGAAATCAATTGTGAAAGGTATGTCAAATTGTTGTAAATCACTTTATGATTCACTGACTATTGTCATTGATTGGATATCTTGGAAGCCTGGAACGGGAAAAGATATTCGAGTTGGGTTGGATCTACTAATTGGATCTCATTATTACTACAAGTTGTCAGAGAGTTTGATTTCTTTGCTACACTCAAAAGTTATTTTCACTTTAGACTAGGTTTCTTCAGTTGACCCTGGGTTGGCACACAATTTTAAGTGGAAGAGCTCAGAGTCCTTTGAACATTTTGGTGAACAAAAGCGGGAATGGGAAAACTATGTGAGGGGATTAAAACACTCAGGCTTTACATTAATTGATGAAAGAGATAAAATAGTTTGGTCTTGGGACAATAAGTTAGAGATTGTGTATGCAAAACAAGCTTATGAGGTGCAATTTCTAGAGGATTTGGAAAAAGAACAAAAGGGTTGGATGGGGGATATTTGGAATTGACATATTCCATTGATGATAAAATTGTTTTGTTGGTTGATGATAGAAAATAGAATTCTAACTTAGGAAAATCTGATAAAAAGGGGGTTTGTTGGCCCGAGTAGATGCATTTATGCGGAGGGGAGGATGAAACAATTAATATTTTAATGATAAATTGTCATTTCACAAAATAAGTCTGGAATAATATACTAAAAGTGAAAAATGGGAAGGTGGTTAGATCAGTGAAAGTTTTCAGAGTTGGATTAAGCAAAAGGAAAACTGGTCAGCTTTACCTTGTTATGCTGGGAAATTTGGAGACAAAGGAATCTTATTATCTTTGAGAATCATCCACTAAAAGACTCCACATTGCTAGGAGAATTACTAGCACTGTGGAGTCTTTTGATTTTCGCTCTTCATAAAGAGGTGCATTGTCTACAGTTGGTTGGTGATTCCAAAGTAATTGTTGATTGGTTTTCTTATAAAAACAACTTGAAGGTGATCTCACTACAAACATGGATGATCAAATCTGGCAGATGAGTAGCAGATACCAGAACCTAAAAATACAACACATCTACAGGGAATTCAACACATCTACAAGGAATTCAATAAGGAAGCAAATCAACTATCTAAACAGGTTTGCCTTTAGAGGAAGGAATGTTATTTTTTTGCCAAAGGAAAGAGAGATCAATTTAAAAGCTTTGAAAAGTTGACGGAATACTAAGCCAATTTTCATGTTTTAATGGTGATCAACAATGAAATTCTTTAATTTTTAGTTCTTGTTTCTTTGTAAAAGTTTTCGTGAATATCAATTACAAACAAAAATGCTTTTCTAAGCAAAATTTTATAAAAGTTTTATTTTATATATCTAATATAAAAAAAAATACTTTGTAAAAAAAAAGTGGTTAATATAGGCACACATCAATATATACTAACCAATTTTATGATGTAATTATGCTAATTAATAAATTAAATTGAAAAAAATGAAATATAAATAAATTAAATTGGAAAAAATGAAATATATATGTGTACATCATATAAAGTTCCAAACTCGTATTTACCATTAACTAATAACTCAATGCCCGGAGTCTTTCACCCCGACAGTCGATCCAAAGTCTACAATCTTGAGGGCAGTGGCGTCCTTGTTAATCAAAGAATTAGAGGGATTGAGGTCCCTGTGTGCAACACCCTTGCTGTGACAGTAGGTCACACAATTGCAGAGCTGCGGCATTAACTTTCTCACAACACTTGATCTATCCAAAATAGAATTTTAACAGTTTACGTTGAAAGCAGTTTAACATTTTAAATATACCGCAATCCGATCAATCTCCACTCTAAGAATAGTGTGAGACATGCTGTGCTGTTAGATTATATCATTTTCAGCAAGCCATTGAGATCTGCTCTTCTGGGTGCATCATTCTTAGCAGTCTGTGAGCTTCTGTATCCTGCGGCCATGGCAGAAGACCAAATACAAGTAAAATTGACGAGGGTTTCGATCGTTGCACCGGCCATTCCTACTGTGAAGCATCGCATGTTCCTATCCAGCATCGATCTTAGTGTGATAGCCACCAATAACATTCGGAAGGTTCTTTTCTATAAAACAGCATTGCTTTCGGACAAAGAATTTTCTATAATGGTGGATACGCTAAAGAGGAGCCTGTCGTTAGTTTTGGTGGACTTCTATCCATTTGCAGGTCGGTTGGTCATCGAGGGAGGAGAATCCGGCCGGCCGGAAGTCGACTGCAATGATGCGGGAGTGGAGTTCGTTG
>SNQJ01S0011045.1:128393-149045 GCA_010110895.2 Picea sitchensis
CCAATTTTCATGTTTTAATGGTGATCAACAATGAAATTCTTTAATTTTTAGTTCTTGTTTCTTTGTAAAAGTTTTCGTGAATATCAATTACAAACAAAAATGCTTTTCTAAGCAAAATTTTATAAAAGTTTTATTTTATATATCTAATATAAAAAAAAATACTTTGTAAAAAAAAAGTGGTTAATATAGGCACACATCAATATATACTAACCAATTTTATGATGTAATTATGCTAATTAATAAATTAAATTGAAAAAAATGAAATATAAATAAATTAAATTGGAAAAAATGAAATATATATGTGTACATCATATAAAGTTCCAAACTCGTATTTACCATTAACTAATAACTCAATGCCCGGAGTCTTTCACCCCGACAGTCGATCCAAAGTCTACAATCTTGAGGGCAGTGGCGTCCTTGTTAATCAAAGAATTAGAGGGATTGAGGTCCCTGTGTGCAACACCCTTGCTGTGACAGTAGGTCACACAATTGCAGAGCTGCGGCATTAACTTTCTCACAACACTTGATCTATCCAAAATAGAATTTTAACAGTTTACGTTGAAAGCAGTTTAACATTTTAAATATACCGCAATCCGATCAATCTCCACTCTAAGAATAGTGTGAGACATGCTGTGCTGTTAGATTATATCATTTTCAGCAAGCCATTGAGATCTGCTCTTCTGGGTGCATCATTCTTAGCAGTCTGTGAGCTTCTGTATCCTGCGGCCATGGCAGAAGACCAAATACAAGTAAAATTGACGAGGGTTTCGATCGTTGCACCGGCCATTCCTACTGTGAAGCATCGCATGTTCCTATCCAGCATCGATCTTAGTGTGATAGCCACCAATAACATTCGGAAGGTTCTTTTCTATAAAACAGCATTGCTTTCGGACAAAGAATTTTCTATAATGGTGGATACGCTAAAGAGGAGCCTGTCGTTAGTTTTGGTGGACTTCTATCCATTTGCAGGTCGGTTGGTCATCGAGGGAGGAGAATCCGGCCGGCCGGAAGTCGACTGCAATGATGCGGGAGTGGAGTTCGTTGTAGCATCGATAGATATGGCTTTTGAGCATCTGGAAAAAGATGAGTTTCAGCACAAAAGCTTCTTCAAAGAACTTGTCGAAACCCGAGATGAAACCTACCCATCGTCTCTTCTCTCAATACAGGTATGAAAAAAGTCAACCGGTTCACTTGATTTGATCTGCCAGCTTTGATCTGAATTTTTTCTTGTGGACAAACAGTTTTGCCGCAATACAAAACAGGGCCTGTGCCCACGGTAAGCGGCACGTGAAGGTAATCAGGTTTGTATAAATATCAATGCGGAGTTTGGGGTTCAAAATCAAACTCCAAGTATTACTTTTCAAAAAAGCAGACCTGTGACTTGCTTTTTCCCCAACTTACTCTGATAGCATTTGCCCTAGTTTCCCTGTGGATTTACCAATTTCCAAAACTAGACTTACAGTCTGTTCTTTTAAGACTTTAGTTTTCCACAGCGTGTAAGATTTGTTTATAATGGTTTCGATTGACTAACGAAACTGGTCAACGTTTCGATTCTGTATCCGGACGAAACTGGTCAGCTTTTCGGAGATAAGTGTCCATCATTATGACAAAAAAAATAGATGTATAGATCCATCGGTAGCTGTTGACAATATATAGTTTGCTAAGTAACATTGAATGCTGTAATCCATTTGTTTCAGTATTCAATGATGAGTATTAGGTTAAATATTGCTCACCTGCACTTGTCCCAGTATTTAATGATGAGTAGCAGGTTGAATATTGCTGACCTGCTTTCAAATCCTGTTTATAATTCACCTACCACAATGTCTCAGTATTTAATGATGAATAGTAGATTGGATATTGCTGACCTACTTTCTGATCTAACTACTTATAATTAACCTGCCGCAATATTTAATGCTGCAATCCACTTGCTCCAAATTATTGGCCTCAATCAAGAATGTGAAGGAATACTAAGACTATAATTCACCTGCCGCAATATTTAATGCTGCAATCCACTTGCTCCAAATTGCTCGCCTCAATCAAGAATGTCAAGGAATACTAAGACCTGAGAATTTTCTAATGATGAATAGTAGATTAGATATTGCTGACCTACTTTCGGATCCAACTACCTATAATTCACCTGCCGAAATATTTAATGCTGCAATCCACTTGCTCCAAATTATTAGCCTCAATCAAGAATGTTAAGGAATACTAAGACTATAATTCACCTGCCGCAATATTTAATGCTGCAATCCACTTGCTCCAAATTGCTCGCCTCACTTGCTCCAAATTGCTCGCCTCAATCAAGAATGTTAAGGAATACTAAGACCTGAGAATTTTCTTTTGGAAATTACAGAGCATTGTTTAACTATGCTCTGTTATTTCCTAAAGAAAATTCAATTCACAGTTCTTACTAATGGCAATTTCTCCAGATTTGAATCAGACAGTTCTTACTAATGGCAATTTTTCCAGATTTAAATCAGACAGTTCTTCAACTGAGTTCTGATATATCTTGTGTGTTTTCTTACATCTAGATTCTAATAACACAGTCTGAGCAATTCAAAAACCTCTAAGTGAAAAGAAATCGTAACAGCAACATAAATACATCCATGCCACTACACGGAGATTGATTACTGCAGAAAAACCCTTTTTGGGTTTGAAATTTTTTTTCGACATATATTAGTTAGGTGGAGAATGGAACAAATTTTAAGTAACAAAGAACAGAGACGCACAAGAAGTCTTGCGCCCTATCCGTGGCAGCAAGCATTCCATTTCCTGGTCTGCTTCTTGGCTATGACAGCAGCCTTCTTTCCTCCGTTGCTTCTATCTCTGTGGCTCCTTCTCCCACTCTCTCTTTCTTTCTGGTTCTTGTCTATTTAGAAAACCTTAGAGTTTCTTAGGTTTTGGGCTACATATCTGATCCAATGTGGCTTCTTTCTGACCGGATCTATTAGGGATCAGAGCTTCCCACTTTCGAGGATTTTCGTACCAAAAAGCTCAATATAATTTGAGGACTCCGGCTTTTGCTCAGGTTCAGTGTCTGGCCTTTGCTCAGGCACTCGGCTTTGGCTCTTAGCTAGGGTTTTGCTCAGGCTCTGGCTCCACTCAGGCTCTAGGCTCTTGCTCAGGTTCCGCTTAACCTCTTGCTCTGGCTCTACTTAGGCTTTCACTCTGTGTTTGCATTGTTTTTTGTCTTTTCAAGCTGCCCCGCCCTGACCACATTTAACTGGTACTGGCTGCTCTGATTACGGACTAAAACATTTTTTTCAGAAATTAAAAACAGACTTTAACAGTGCATCCAATTTCCCCCAGAAAAACATAGCTCTGAGAGTGCATGTAATTTCCCCCAAATAAACATAGATTTTACTCTGATAGCATTCATCCCTAATTTCTTGGTGGATTTGCTGATTTCCAAAACTAAACAATTGCCTAACTGTTAGCTATTTCTCAAATATAACGTAACTTTTTGATGATTTCTCTATATCTAATCAAGACAATAAGATAATGGATATAGTTTCTAGTGGTTAAGAGCAAAAGTTGTTTGTTTTCTTTCTATTTAATTTCATATCCCAAAATAAGACAATGTATATAACTCTAGTGAATAAGAGGAAAAATTGTTTCCTCCCATATGAGAGTTCAGGTCTTAAATCCGACTTTGTCACATGTTTATGAAAAATATATATATATATCACTCAAATCCGACTTGGTTACATGTTTATGAAAAAAATATATATATCACTCAAAAATTCAGGTAAATATGACTAAACACTGCTTAATTTCTCTTAATTTCATAAATAAATTATAATAACCACGTAAATCTATCCACACCATTATACAGAGATTGATCACTGGAGAAAAACCTTTTCTTGGTTCAGAATAGACCTATATTACTTGGGGCAGTTTGAGTTACAAAGAAGAGAAAGGTACAAGATCTCTTGCACCCTATCCAAGGCAGCAAGCGTTCCATCTCCGGCCCTGCGTCTCCTCCCCCTTTTCCTTCCTGGTTATTGTCTATTTAAAATCCTTGGAGATGGTTAGGTGCCGCTTTTTTATTGTCTATTTAAAAACCTTGGAGATGGTTAGGTGCTGCTTTTTCTACATCTGCCTCTCCTCTTTTCCCTTTTTCTTCCCGGCTCTTGTGTATCTAAAAAGCACAGAGGTAGACACATTTAGGGCTACGTCTCTGACCCAACTTGGCCTCTTTCTGATCCATCATGGATAATGGTTTTAATAGGATCAATTATCAAGTCTCCATCCATCTGTTTTTCTGCCATTTTGTTTTATTAGCATTCCACAGAGCATGCACGCAGTTATCACTGAATAATGATTTTGAAAGTAACAATGGCTATTGCAGATCACTGCTTTTCAGGGAGGAGGAATTTGCATTGGAGCCAATTTTCACCACGTTATTGCAGACGGGGCTTCTTTTTGGTATTTCATGAAGTGCTGGGCGGAACTCAGCAGAGGACAACCCATTTCCGAGAATCCTCGCCACATGAGAACATACTTTAAGCGAGACAAGGAGAGTTACACAATACCCAAAATTTCTGTGAGGGCTGAAGAAGTAGTCAACGATAGGATTAAAGAAGCTCAGATTCTCAGGTTTACCCGAAATGATTCACTGCCCATGAAAAATTCCGAAATCAGTGTAAGCACCAGTAACGCGTCCAGGAATGCGAACAATACTATCCAGAAACCCATCAAATCAAAGGAAACAAAACTGGAAATTTTTACCTTTCATTTCAGTGAAAAAATGATTCAAAATTTGAAGGAGCGTTCAGGGGCTTCAAGTTCATTTGTAGCGGTTGCTGCACAGTTTTGGAGATGCGTAATGGAAGCCCGAGAAGTCCCAGCGGAAGAGGCCGTTTATTTTGCATTAGCAGTTGACTGTAGAGGCAGGGTAAATCCACCCTTACCTCCAACGTATTTTGGGAACTGCATATGCATCGGTACTGCCAGGACTACCGCCAAGAAGCTATTGGGGCAAGATATCGGCTTTAGTGCCGCTCTCATTCAAGAACTCATCCATTCGAGCAATTGGGAGATGCAGCTCAATAATCGGATAGACTGGGTCGAATCTCAACTTTGCATCTGTGACAAAGACAGATCAGTGACCCTTCCAAATTTCCCAAAATACCAAGGCCGCTACACTGTAAGGGTAGCCATGTCTCCCAGATTTCCTGTTTACGACATAGACCATGGATGGGGAAGGCCACTGAATGTGCAAGCTCCATTCATAGGACAAATTGGAGGGATGATGTTGCTCGCTGGAAGTGGAGGAGGGAGCAGTATAGCTTTGTCCACTCAACTCCCTCAACGTCAGATGGAGACCCTGAAACAGATCCTCATGATCATGCCCGAATGAATATTCCTTGGATTTCTATTTATGGTTCCATATGAATATGTATTGGTCATTCTATTTCTGTTTAATTAATGACTGGTTTTTTTCATTAACATGTGATATTATATTAAGGTACCACAACTACACGGAATGTGATATATATATATAAAAGTTGCAGGGGATTTAAGTTTTAGCTGTACAGACATGGTTATCTTCGTTCACAATGTAAACTACATGTATCCGAACTTTTAAACGAATTAAACTAGCACAGTTGCTAACTCGCAGATGAGGAACGCCGAAACGTTGAGAACGCGTGCATTCAATATAAAACGTTTGTGGTAATTCGTCTGTGGTAATATGAGAACATGGCAATTACATATCCTTACAGTAATTTTTTAATGTGATTAGGTAAATGTTAAAAAGTAAACATGTTAACGGATGCCTTGATAAATGCAAGAAAGTTATGAACAATAAATCTGATCCATTGATTTTGGAGGATGACTAAAAATATGCCAGCGTCTTCAATGCATAGCCATCAGATTAGGGTTTAAGGTTAAATAAGGTTAAAAGATCATTAATTGTGCCCATTATCAATAGGTGTACGCCTTTCGACGTAATTATATTTTAAATTATATTTATCCTCGTTCTAAAATAGAAATATGAACACATAATCACAAAAAATTATAAATATAATTTATATAAATATATATGAAATATATATAGAAAATATATATAAATATTAAAATTATATGAAAAATAAAATAAGAATAAAAAGGGTTAGTGTATAGGGCTCTAGTTTTGAATGGTTTTGAACACCTCCAGTGCATAACATTGGCAACATTGGCATAGAGAGCTCAAGTGGCTTGGGTGCTTGGATTACATGTGAACCAAAGAGTTGGGTGGCCCACAGTTGGAGGTTGCGACGGACAACAGAAATGTCTTTGGGCACAAGCATATGTGAATCAAAATCGTCTGATGCACTCGTTGAGCACACATCCACCATACACACTTGAGAGCATTGTCAAGCATGGTCAAGCAAACTTGAAAGATTTGGGTGTAGTCAAGTAGACTCGAACGAACTTGGGCATAATTAGATGGATATGGGTCAAGTTGGATGAACTTGCGCTGAGTTGGACAGACTTGGACGGACTCGGATGAACTAGGTAGACTTGGGTCGAGTTGGACAAATGGACTAAGCATACTTGTGACGATTTGAGATGACTTGGATGGACTTGAGACAACTTGCCTACTTTAGATGATTTGGGCCGACTTAATGATCGATGAACAAGTCACCGAAGGGAAGCAAGTTGTCAGATGACCCTTGGGTTCATCTTAGAGTGAAAGGACTTGCAAGTGCATGACAAGTTTCATATAAAAGGAGGATGCCTTAGAAGTGCTAAGGCTAGAAGTGAGAAGTCATTCACCAAGAATGTAAAGGAGCTCTATAGTTGTGCTAAGTTCAAGGTTAGGCACAGTTGGGGCAAATTGGACTAGTTGGGTGAGAACTTGAAGAAGAAGAGTAGGACCTATAGGAGGTGGGCTTACGGTTGCTTCAGGGATTGGATTGTGCAAGTATGTTGGGTAGTGGGAAAAATACTATTTTCCCTAGATCCATTGTACATTTGTAATAGAGCTGCAAGCAAGACGTTGCAACTCCCTTGTTGTATATCTGTGACATTCTTCATATGATAAAGTTAAGGCACCTACCTTGAATGTCGCATATACATGTGGGTTGCGGATTCATTAAAATTGTTGTATGTTATTATTCCCTGTTTTGTTTTCGATTGGCTAAGTACTGAAATATTGGCCAAGTGTTAAAGTATTGTTGGGATGTTTTCAGACCGCGATTGAATGTCTGCCTACTATGGAATGAATTTGGTTGAGTCAGACTTAGTTGCATTTGACAGATTATAGCTTAAGATGAAGTTATGACCATATATTAAGTGAAAAGAAGTAGTCTAGTTGTAATAGACACAAGCTTGCAAAGCCCATAAAATCGAAGCAAAGTAGTGTTACACGACCTTAGATACCAAAACAAACTTGGAAAGAAATCAAATTTACAAAGAAAAAAATAGACAAATTGTAACTCCATGATAATTAAGAAGTTTAACCAACTTCATTTGAAATGAATAATTCTAAAACCACCAAATTCTTGTCTATTTCCTTTATACACTAGCTAAATGAAATCAACAAATATTTTTGTTTCTCAATATTTTTGATCTATAAATAATAGACCAAATAAATTATAATGTCCAAGTTTCAAATATTTAATCTTAAAAAAATCATGAAAATAAAACTTATAACCTTTCCTAACATTTAATTCATTATGGTTTGAGTTAACCTTTAAAACTTAACATTACTCATAAATATATATAATTTTTATTTTATTTTATAAATTTAATATAAAGAAATGCTATTATAAATATAAGTTAATTCATTATGGTTTGAGTTAACCTTTAAAACTTAACATTACTCATAAATATATATAGTTTTTATTTATTTTATAATAAATTTAATATAAAGAAATACTATTATAAATATAAGTTATAAACATTATGTTTAATTTTTTTAATAATTTTTTAAATATTTAATCAGAATTTATAAATAAAAAATTAATAAACAAAACCCCAAAGATAAAATGGATTCAAATTAATTAATTAAATTTTAAAAATTTCTGCACGAGAACCTTTCTTTATTATTCATTTTCATCTCACATCAAAAGGTAACCTTTCTTTATTAGTCATTCTAATTACATCAAAAGGTTAACTATGTATTTAATTTTTATGATTTCATTAATTTTTTTGGATTTTGTTAATTGATCTTTTAATAAATTTCGACAAAATGTTTTTAATTTTGTACTTTATATTATATTAATTTAATTTATTTATATATGTTAATTTGGGAATTTTCATTTTATTGAGGGTTGTTGCATTAAGGTTGTATGAGAACGTTATTTCTAATTTTAAAAACATTAAGGGCTGGTTGAAAGAGATTTGCTGCGATATTGGAGTCAAATAAGGTTGTCTCTCATCCCTACCCTCTTTGGCATATACATTGACAAGATAGAAGATTGCTTGGAAGAAACAAGTTGTGTAGACCCTACTCTCTTTGGTATAGTCATCAATCTTCTCCCTATATGTTGATGATATTGTTCTTATGGCGAAGAGTCCCCAGCTTGAAAACGAAGAATCCTCAAGGATTTTTGCTCCAATATGGGTATGATTGTTTAATACTTACAAGACTAAGGTAGTGATCATTAAATCCAATAAAGATCATATGATACCTTCATATATATAGAAAACAACAACTTGGAGAGGAAGTGACTTCCTTACAAATATCTTAGACCGATATTCTACAAGCTCCAATTGTAACTATAGCATTGAAAAGGATTATTGGGGGATGGAAAGCTTATTATGGGCAACAATTGTAAAGCGGCGAACCTTTGGATTTGGGGATAAGAAGAAACTCTTCTTTGAGACTCTTGTTACACACATTATTCTATATGGATCACGAGAAGTTTGGGATAGCAGTATCTCTTCGTGAAACACAGAGAGAAAGATAGAACAAATCAAAAGAATTTTAAAACCTATAATCTCAAAATTAAAAGGAAATACACCCTATTCCATTCTCCTCTTAGGGCAAAGCCTTTTCCCCCATTGAGAGCGCAGCTATGACTAGATACCTAATGTATAAGAACAAGTTAAACAACATGGAGACAAGAGTCTTCCCACAAAATTACTTCAAAATCTAGTCGTAACCACCTTCGAGTCAAGTGAGCATGGCATAAAGAATCAAGATGTCCAATCTTGGCTAAGCTAGTGGGGAATCAAGGAAGAGACCATTTTGCATAATAGGATACTATTAAAAATATCCTTAAATCAAAGTTTAAGGACAAAATGTGATAGATGATAGTTAGAGGAAAAAAAAGAAATTAAAAAGGTATTATAAGGATGTAATCAACCCTAATCTAAAAATCAAAATTATCTCTTTGTTTGACAAGTGTAAATAAAAAAAGCATTGCTAAGATAAGAACAAATTCTCCACCAGGCTCCACTGGTGAAACTAGATGTTGCTCTATTCCTAAGCATCATGGGATGAAAGTGGGTGTCACCTTTGTAACACTAAGAAGGTTGAATATGAAAAGCACTTTATCTTAGATTGTCCAGCCTATATACCTGAATTAGATCTCAATTTCAAAATAAATATTTGTCACACTACCAACCCTCCTGACCTCTTAACTCGGCACCGCTATGGTGATCTTGGAAAGCTTCTCTTAATGTTTTTTTTTTTTTTTTTTTTTTTTAAAAGAATTGCAAGTAATCCCTTACCATCCTCTTAAAAAGGGTTTTGTTGAATAATTCGATCTCGAAGTGGACGTTATTCATCATCATCATCATTATATTTTAATAAATAAATAAAAATTATAAATTACTAATTTAACATTTTAAATTTATAAATTGTTTTATGATGGTTTTTTTTTAATTTTCAAAGCTATCTTGATCTCCTCATGATGTAATGTCCCCAACTAGGCTAGGTGGGGATACATTGTTTTTTTTATCCCAAATTGGTGTAATTATATTAATGGTGTTGTTAACTTTTTTCAAACAACTTGCTCAAATGGGAATATTGTCAAACACATTTGCATGCATCCATTACACAAAGAAATAGAGAATATAACCATGGCATCTTATTATGGATGGAAACTCCCAAAAATCTCAGCAATACAATAATATCTAATGGTGTAATAACAACTCCAAAATACTCCTAAGCACATAAATCTAATGGTTTCCAAGTAGCTGCAAAATCTATTGCAGAGGCAATAAGAAAACCTAGAATGATGCCAATATCCGATGTCCAAGGCTCTTTGTGCCCAACCCTGCTTTGTATGCTCTGCAAATGACCATTGTAACCCTCACAACCCCAATCCTACGAACTGCTACAACCCCAGATTCGCAGAGGTCTCGTGAGGCGACTTCTGAGAATGTTCAGCAAAGGCCTCCCCGTGGGACAACTTGTGTGTCATGCAGGGGTGTCTTATTTCCCAGTTGTGTGAAACCCTCCTGGAACCTACAAATATTACGATCGACCTCCTCCAAAAAAATGTCGCAAACCCCATTTTCAAGCCGATAGGCCTCCAAACCCTCTCTAAGATGAAACCCAAACACCACAATGAACTCAAATGAGGACTCAGGATGAATCCTCCTCTTTGCCCTGCTTCAAGAGATTGGATATTGCAACATCGAAACTAAACTGAAATGGAAGGAGTTATCCAACCCCTAACGAAAATTGGTTGAAGGATCACATCAACAAGAGATCATAAAACATAATCCCAAATAGAAGGGTTACCCCTATATTTATCCTTCACTGGACCTTCTAGATATTTCTCATTTTTTACCAAATCAAACACGTACTTTATTTTCTCTTCAATTCCAATTAAATATAATAATTATTTTTTATTCAATGTCACTTTTAGGATTTGTTATTCTTTTAATCTTTTTAAGCTAGTGACACCAAATAAACTCCTTGAGTCCCTTTTTTTCTTGTTTACTACCTTAGCCCTCTGAGTCATATGCTATCGAGTCATCCTCCGTCAATTGGAAGGAGGGGACATTGCAGTCCTCCCTTCCCAAGATTGTTGTCCTCAAGCAACATCCGGATCCGCCGGTGTTGTAGGATATGCTCTCCTTCCCATGTAGCATCTTCTAAG
Source organism: Picea sitchensis (assembly GCA_010110895.2). Lineage (NCBI taxonomy): Eukaryota > Viridiplantae > Streptophyta > Pinopsida > Pinales > Pinaceae > Picea > Picea sitchensis. The sequence goes on from SNQJ01S0011045.1 coordinate 139,439, forward strand.
CATAGATCCTTTCCACACACAACCAAGTACTCTCGGTGACGCCTGCTCAATGTTCGTTCCTTGACATCAACTATCCTCTTGGGAGCTAGAGCCAATTGTCCTTTCTCATATAGTGGAGGAAGATATGTCAAAGCGGTGACTTGTTGTCCCGGTGCCTTCTTGAGGAAGAATACATGGAAGGTTTTGTGGATCTTACTACCCTCTGGTAGCTCTAAACTGTATGCTACTTCCCCAACTCTCTTGATCACTTTGTAGGGTCCATAAAAGTGAGGCTTCAACTTATCTGCACCACTCTTCTTCAACGACAATTCTATGTAAGGATGCAATTTGAGAAAGACTAGATCTCAACCTCAAAGTTGTGTTCTACCATGTGTCTATCTGCATACATTTTATGTTGATTATGAGAGGCTTGTAGATTCTCCTTTAGGACTCTCAAGATGTCCTGAATTTCCTACAACCATTCTTTGGCCTTGGGTGTTCTGCTCTATCCAAATGCCAAATCCAAAAGATGGGCGTCATAGGCGATACCTGTGAATTTCTGAATGGGATCATCTAGATGAGACATGTATTAGGTGGTATTGTAGCAATGCTCCCCGATGTGCAACCACTTTTATCTATGCTCGTTTCTACCCTGAAACATAGTTCCTCAAGTGCCCCTCAATCCATTTGTTTACTATATCGGTATGTTAGATACGTGTCTAGGGTGATAGCTAGTACTAGGTGTCAACCATGTCTTGGATAACTTGAAAAACTCATGCCAAAATGCACTGATAAACACATTATCTTGGTCACTAACTATGTTTCTCGGAAGACCATGGAGTCTAAACACCTTCCTAAAGAATAGGTATGCTACATGAGATGTGTTGTACTCTATAGGAATGGCAAAAGAAGTGTGCATATTTAGTCAATTTTTTCCACTACCATGTAGATACAGTCCTTGCCCTAGACCTTTGGCAATCTTGTGATGAGATCCATGGAAATGTTATTCCACTTATGCTTCAGAATCGAAAATGGTTGAAGCAGTCCCACATGATGTGTGAACTTTGACTTGTTATGATTTGGCCAAAGTCAAGCACTCTCTCAGATACTGTAAAACATCCCCTTTGAGACCCTTCATGAGAATCTCTCCCTTACTTGTCGATAGGTCTTTCAATACCCTTGGTGCTCTAGTGGTGGTGCATCATGTGCTTCCCTCAAATATTATCCTTGAGTGTGGACTCAGTGACAAGATAAATCATGTATTTATAGTAGATGATGTCATCCACTACCACATACCTATCAACCTGAATGTGCCCTCCATCAACTTACAAACAGAGGTATTCTTGGAGTATTCCATCAAGATAATGGACTTCCAGTTTGTTGAGATCTATGTCATGGAGAAGGCTACAATTATCTTGGATAAGGAGTCAACAACTATATTCTTCTTCCCTGTACATACTCAATGTCAAAATCATGCATGCACCCTTACTCGCATTTATGAGGCCTCTCTCATTCGGTGCTAACATCCAAGAAATATCTTAACCAAAGGGGTCCTCCTACCAAGTCTTGTAGTGGCCAATGCATGCCAGTGGCCAACATCTCTTCCACATCGCCAGGTCAGGATGAATGTTTTTTGGGAACCTTAGTTTTCTCTCGAAAGCTATCGAGTGTTAGTTTTGCATCAATATTGCTCATATCCCCTCACCGAATGTGTCACACTCCAATACAAAAGGTTGTGTGAAATCTAGGAGTGTTAATATTGGGCAAGTTCTCATCACCCTCTTCATTCTATCAAATTCTACATGTGCATCCTCTGACCATCAAAATTCCCCTTTCTTGGTGAGGTCTGTTAATGTTGCAACCAATTGTGAAAATCCTTTCACAAAGCGCTTTTAATATTTACATTGATCCAGTGGATGCTCAGGGAGACACCCACCTTTTCAAATGGCTCAAAGCGGTTTTTAAATTGCCATTTTGGCAATTTACTACTATTTTAGTAGGTTTTAACTTCGGGGCCATTTTGAGGGGGCCTAAATGAAGTTTTGAGATCAAGGTTCTCAATGATATCCGAAAGGCATAATTGAGGCCCCAAATGAATCTCCTACGGCGATACCTTTCCAGCGAGCTATCACAGGCCTAAAACAAAAATCGTATGCAAAAATTACGACCACAGGAAGTTGATGCACCAACTTACCAAACGGGAATACATGACTTTGGCACTTCATCTCTAGGGTTAGGTTTTGGATGTCTAGGACTTTTGGCATTCCGTCTATTGTAAAAGGCCTTCAGGGCCTCAGTGTAATCATCTTCTTGTGAATCGCAGTAGCCACCACATCTCTTCTAAAAAATAGCTACCACCATTCTAGCAAATCTTTCAACACATATTTTCTGAGTCTCTGTACATTTCTTTCATTAACAGAAATGGAGTGTATTACCGTATGTCTGTGTTTATGGTTGCATATCCGATATATTTATGTTATATTAAGGATATATGCGATATCTACCGTGCATTTCTTTATTATATCTCCGGCTCATCATTTAGATGCTTGAAAAAATCCGGATCATGCATCACGGAGAATCCTCACATATCTTTGAGTGATTTGGGGGTGGGCCAGTCTAATATGGTTTAGATATTTAATTTCTTCACCTTTACTACTCAACACCAATCACGTTCCCTGGATAGAGGATCTTTGTCAACCTGAAATCACACTTTTCCTCCTTGGAAAAAGTGACTGCTCCTCCATAATGGTGACAATCTCATCCATTAGCGGATGTTCCTCCCGCGTTCTCGTTGAGAAATATCGTCAAAGAACATCAATAATAATTTCCTCAACTATTTTTTTGAAAATATGGTGTCATCGCGAGAATTTGAAAGGTAGTTGGTCGTTATTCAAAGCTGAAGGGCATGACTGAGAAACTCATAGTGCCCACATAGTGACTTTTTGAATGTTGTCTTATGGATATCCTCCTCTCTGACTCGAATATGGTGGTATCCTGATCGGAGATCAACCTTTGAAAAGTACACTTCCCCATACAACTAGTCGATCAACTCATCAATCCACGGGTATTGTTAGATTGTCGGTTTTGATGGTCTTCTTGTTTTACTCCATATAGTCTATGCACATCCTCATAGTTTCATCTTTCTTCTTCACCAACACAAATGACAAAGTGAAAGGAATAGAGCTAGGCCTGATATGTCCCATCTCGCTTCAATTCCTCTATGGCCTTCTCTATTTTGTCCTTGAATCTCTTGGGATGCACAGCGTAGGGAGTGGTGATCATGAGTTTTGATCCCTCTTCTAGATCGATAACATGCTCAAATCCTCACGTTAGGTGGTCTTCCTTCTAGCAATGGTTCGAACACTCTTTCATTCTTTCAAAGTAATGCTTGGATATCTGCTTGAGGTAGTGTTGGTGATGTTGTGATGGCTTCTCCATGGTGGTCGGGCACTCATTTGCACAATCCACGTCCATGTGTCTAAAAAGGGCCTCCATGAGCTAGTTAGACACAATCATGGGGCACTGTCGACATACCTCTTAGGATGACTCATTTAACACCCTTGTCCTAGAAATACATACTCATGTCTCAATAATTCATGCAGATATCTCCCAATGAGTACAACCACGAACTCCTAGCACCACATGAGTATCTGTTAAATCCACAACATAAAATTCATTGATCAACGTATATTTTCCCATTGTTACTTCCAATCCCTTGGTCCTCTGAGCACAAGTCTTGTTGTACCCATCTGCTACTACCTCTTTGAATCCCTCAAAATCCTCCACATGGATCTTTCTCCTGGTGATGATCTTGACGTAATGAAATTGTGTGTGGATCCCCCATCAACCAATGTTGTAACCCTCTTCCCTGGCACAATACCTCTGAATTTGAAGGTGTAATATTTAGGGACTCTTGAGAGTGTGTAAATGGTCACTCCCTTGGGGAGTGTGCAATGGCGTTTTTTGTAGCATGGCGTCGGGAAGTCACTCTTGGATTGCTACTGGGGAGGCGGGCGGCATCGATTTAATGTCCGCGATTGTTTTATAAGGGGGTGTCGAATGGAGATAAAGACTCGAGTATCACTCATCGGGGGCCGGAGTGCGATGCGTAAAGAACAAAGGGTACTGGAATCCTAACTTTGCTTGATTGGGTTGAAGTTAAGGTGAAGCGATGGAAGATTTAGGAGAAAATGAACAAACAAATATGGGCAACAGGCTTGCAACGATTTGTAGGAGAAAAACTCACGGCGGGGATCCTCGGTTTGGGGCTTGGCGAATAAGAGCGGCTAGATCTTCCAATTCCAAGTGATTCAGCGTTAAGGAAATCACGAGGAGTGATTAGAGGCTTTGTAACTATTCACGGTGATCCATTACAACATCATCCTATAATAGCTCTAGCTCATTTGGATCCTCAATTCGAGTACGCCTAACACGGTATAACAAAGATGTAAAGAAAAGGCATTCATAAGGCAAGAAGTCTCCAAAGTTCATACATAACCCGAACAACAATGCTTCATTAAAACTTTACAACTAGGAATTCGGCTCAACCATTGATTCTTACAAAAATGGTGAAAACACTACATATACTCAAAAACCACCATAACAACAAAAACAAGACCTTTGCGTTAAATAATTTAGAGCATGGCTTGACGGTCGCCCATGCGATTTCGAGTTGATCGTCGCCATGACAAAGCGCCATCTTAAGCTGCGCATGGCTCCAACAGAGTGCGTGAGCCATTTAAATGTCGAGCTAACGTATGTAGACCTCCTCCGGTTGAATTACCGGCTGAAATCCGAACTGGCTTCTCACGGAAGGGTGAACCTGGGGATTTTGAGCAATTTGTTGGTCCGGACCTCATACAATTAATGATTGAGGTGAGGCCTCAACTACCCTCTCTTTTCTTCATTCATTGTTGGTGACGACTCTTTAAGATCCTCGAGGTGGAATCCACGATGAAAAGCAGGCCAGTCCACGGTCCTCTTCTTCTTTCCTCACGGTCTCACAGTAGCACCATGAATTACCACGACTCTGTGCTTATCGGGTTTTGGGGTTTCACGTTCCCCGTTGTCATGAGTTCTTGACCCTTTGAACTCGATCACCGATTCTCCGATGGTATCTTTGTCCTTAGCCCACGGCCAGCGTGGCCGTCACCCTTGGCCCATGACCTTACCCATCGGTGTTTTAGGACTTTTCGTGCCAAAAGCATAAGTCCGCGGGACTTCCTTGATATGATGAATCGATTTCGCACGCCACTTTGTCCTTTTCGCGTGACTGCCAGGGTCCACCTTATACGTCACGATGAATCGGCATTATCCACTGATGCAATGCGAGCTCTAAGCTCGGATCTCCAATATCCCGATGGCCTCAACTCCGATGGGCTTCCACAATGGGACCCTCCCGATACTTGGTGATCTCATATGGCGTCCTTTCAGGATGGGCCGGTCCTATTGACTCCGGGGGATTGGGACTTTCAGCATCCATTTCTATTTCTTGTCGAGACAAGAAATATAAATAATAGCAATGCAATGGCTCCCACTATCGTAATGCGATACCCTCATCATCACTGTTATCCTCCTCGTCGGAAACTACCTTAACATAATGGAATTTACCTTTGTCCATACATCGATGACCTGGTTTACCTTAACATAATGGAATTTACCTTTGTCCATACATCGATGACCTGGTTCCCATGAATCCTTACAACTGTAGCAAAGCTTCTTCCTCCTTAATTGTTCTGTCCGAGTATCATCATCCATCATGTCCTTCTTTATCCATGGCTTCTAGGAAAACTTCGTCTCCTTACCTCCTTGAGGGCTGAATGGTTTTGTTGGTGCCTTCTTGGAGACTGTGTCCCTCATGTCCTGGGTTCTCATGATGGCCTCTTGTAATGTGGTTGGTCTAAAGGACTTTACCCATCCTCTCAGGGGTTCAACTAGACCCTACGTGAATAGCATCACCAACCTTTGTTGAGAAATATCTATCACCATAACTGCCATCCTTTGGAAATATGTGATGTATGTTTTTAGCGTACATGTCTGTCTCAGTTGTGCCAACTCCCTTAAGTGTATATCAGGATCCTTGTTGTCGAACCTATCCATAAAAATCTGAGTGAAGTCCACATATGAAGTGATGTTGGTGTGCCCTAATGTCATCATCCCATGATACCACCATTCGTGAGCTTCTCCTTCCAAGTGAAGGGTGGCATACTTAATTTCTTCTTCCTCGGTCATTGGGTTAAGTTGGAGGTAGGTGTCCAACTTATGTACCCATGCTCTGGTCATGATCCTGGAAGACCCATCGAAGAGTGGGATAGTCAACCTTCCCACCTTGTGCATGAGGTCAAAGTTTTGTTGNCTTAGGTCTGTACTTCTGTTTGAGATCACATAAGTCATTATAGGAAACTTTATCATGGATCTATCGTCTCGTACTCCCTATATGAGGTGTAAATACCAAGCCCCTGATTTGGTTTCTCATGTTCTCTTGTAGGATGACCTATCAAGAACTATGGTAATAAGGGCCTAGGGATCCTTAGGCTCCTGCTCTAAGTTGGGGTATAGTTATTGCTACTCTTCGTGTGTATCCTGTCACCCTAATGGGATCCACTGGGTCCACCTTGACCTGTACCATTTGTATTCCCGCATTGGCCCACTAGTTGTGTGAGCACTTCAAGGATCTATTGTTGAACCTTGTTCTATCTGCCTATCTTTGGGATGCCTCATTTTGTCCCTTGGCCATATCTCTTAATATTTGGAGCATAGTCCCTTTAGGGTTGTCTCCCATGTTTCCCTCTGAATTTGTTTGGTTTTCTCCTATTTCTCTTTCTGGTGACTCTCGAGAGGTTTGTCCTCCACGCCCCTTTCTCCTAGGAATTAATGTAGTCACAGGTTGGCAGAACCACCAGCTCTGATACCACTGTAATGTCCCCATATATATATATATATATATATATATATATTTGTCCCAAATTGTTGTTTCTTCTTATGTAAAAGTGTCAAATACCTATATTAATGGTGATGTTAACTTTTTTCAAATAGTTTTCTCAAATAGGAATATTTCCAAACACATTGCATGCATCCATTACACAAGAAATAGAGTTGATAACCATGGCATCTTATTATGGATGGAAACTCCCAAAAATATTAGCAATACAATAATATATAATGGTTGTAATAACAATAGTAGAATACTCCTAAGCACACAATTCTAATGGATTCCAAGCAACTACAAAATATACTACAAAAAAAATAAGAAAACCTGGAATAATGCCAATCTCTAATGTCCAAGGCTCTCTGAGCCCGACCCTTCTCTGTCTGCTCTACAAATGACCATTTTAACCCTCGCAACCCCAATCTGACAAACTATTGCAACCCTAGATTCACAGAGGTCCTCATATGATGACTACGATACGTCTAGTGGAGCCTCGCGGAACAACATGTGCTCAACCCGCGGGGGTGTCTCCTTTCCCATCTACGCGAAACCCTCCTGGCACCTGTAGATCTGATGATCAGCCTCCTCTGGAAAAAATGGCGTAAACCCCCTGCGCAATTCGATATGCCTCCAAACCCTCTCCAAGATGAAACCCAAACACCACAATCAACTCAAATGAGGAATCCAAATGAATCCTCCTCTTTGTCTAGCTAGGGTGTATAGTGCACCACCGAAACTAAACTGAAATGGAAGGATTTTGCCAACCCCTAATGAAAACTTGGCTCAAGGAGCACATCAACAAGAGATCATAAAACATAATCCAAAAGAGAAGGGTTACCCCTCTATTTATCCTTCCTTTGGACCTTCTAGATCTTTCCCCTTTTTTACCAAATCAAAAGCTTACTTTATTTTCCCTCCAATTCCAATTAAATATGGTTATTTATTTTATTTAATGTCACTTTTAGGACTTGTTATTCTTTTAATATTTTAACCCAGTGACACCAAATAAACCTCCTTGAATCCCTTTTTTTCTTGTTGACTATAGCCTACAGGAGTCGGATAGGCCATTGAGTCATCCTCCGTCAATTGGAAGGAGACATTACACATGATAAGTGGAGTGTATATTAAAAACATTAGAAACATTTTGATACTCTCACACAATGTTTAATTTGAAACTTTATAAATATAATTGCATTTAATGCCATCTAAATCATCACCAACAACTAACAACTTTCTCTAATAAGCATAACTTTCCTAGCATCCCCTTAATGTTTATTAGGAATACAAAAGTGATTGAAAATAGGAGTTGGGAGTTTGTATTATATAAGATGCCCCTAAATGACAAAATATTGATAAGGCTGGCAAGACAATTTTGGTTCTTAACACATAGTATTGGTCATGCCCATCACTTTAAGTCTTACATCTTGTTGTGAACCCATTTACAAGGAAATTAATAAAACACATGACTACAGTCATAATACATACAACTCCTAAGCTTACTACATATGGTGTCATCATTTTGATTTTGATGACCAATTCATTTCCATGTCATCCTTGAGGTTTTATGTTGCAACAAATTAACTCAAGCAAGAAGAGAATGGTCACAAATGCTAGGATTGGACCTTAACATTTTCTCCATCAATATAATCCATTTTTGTGTGAGAGCTTCATTCCTTGTTAATGTCTCTTTTCTTTTCTCATGATCCCGATGGAAACCTTGAAAGAGAGCCTCATGATCATCCCAAATTGAATATTGTTTCAATTGCTTTTTATGGTGTCATATGAATGTGTTAATAATTTTATATCTTCTTAGTTAATCATTGGTTGTTGTTTTTTTGCATAACAAGTGCTATTTAAATACCTCAATCACATAGAATGGTTATTTATTTATTTTTAATATTTTTCGGGAGGGGTGAGTTTCATTAAAAATCCATCAAATACTTTACCATAATCCATGGATGATAAGTGGGGTAAACCATAACCCCAAGGAAAATGATAGTCAAACTCGTAACTTCCCCAACTTCCAAAGAAAGTACACTGATCTAACATCAAAACCAATTAAACTAACCCTTGAAATTTCATAAAATGTATTTATATATAACATATATCAAATTATATCAAATGAATGCAACCACATAAATATGGTCCAACTTACATTGAAGTCTCAAAGATTTATGCATTGAATATGAATGGCATTGGGTGCATGGGCATTATAATCAACATCTCAATATGGTTGGCATCAACTATCATGCATGGGTTATAACTTGACTCATAAGATGTTTTGTGTATGATATATTGGCATGGTTGTTTCTCTTGCAGGTCTATGCATACCATAAATTATATCTATCTTCACTGTGAAATGATCTAGGAACAAGCATATGTTAAAAGTTTAGCAAACATCATATGAAATGGATAAACTTAAAATCGATAAACTCTAGTCCATTTTCTTTATGGATAGGCTGAATTGAAATTGATAAATCTTTTTATTCTTCAATTTATAAACCTAATAGGAATTCATGAAATGACATGGAAAAAATAGTATGGATAAACTTGTGCAAAATTCATAATTTGAATAACTTTCTTACTTGTTTTTTTTTTTAATATTAAACAAGATTTTTGTTTTCAGAATGCATAATAAATAAATAAACATAAATCAAATTGAATTTGATTAGATGGAATGTAAGATGCTAAATCAACACT
>SNQJ01S0011045.1:155990-169706 GCA_010110895.2 Picea sitchensis
TATTTAACCATTCATCAATCAATCATTAACTAAGAAAAAATAATCACATATAAACACAAATCACAATGCACAGATTTTAACGTGGAAACCCTTGTGGGAGAAAACCACAAAAACTTGTCTTTTATAAATGTTTGTAGGCACCAACCTACCAGATACATCAATATACTTAGCTGAGAATCAACTCAACAAGACGTATGAACCAAAAAACTAGAGACACCAATCTCCTCAACTGAGCACCAACTCAATAAGATGTAGGCACCAACCTACTGGAGACACCAATCTTCTCAACTGAGTACCAACTCAACAAGATGTAGGCACCAACCTACTGGAGACACCAATATCCTCAACTAAGCACCAAATCAATAATATATCACCAATCCAATATATTCATACAATTAGTACTTTTGACTTCACCTGCATGCTTCATTCCATAGACAATCCTTCAAACCCTAGCAAGCCTCATAACATCATTCCCAGAATGTAATCACTGATGACAACATCCATTGATGGTAACGTCCATTCATGACAATGTCCACTAATGAAAAAATCCACTCATGACAACATCACGAAAACATCACAACTTCATATCATAGCATACAGTAGAATCACAACCTCACAACAACATCACAACTTCATAGTAGAGCATACGACAACATCACAACCTTATGACATACCTTGAGAATAAGAAATACCTTAAGAGAATACCTTAGACTTCTCTTGCACACTAGAAAGACACCCCAACATATTGAGTGCACCTCAAACTTTATCTCTTCGTTGGTTACTCTTAAAAATGTGAAATTCTATCTTGTATTTATAGTGACTATGTCCCCCGAAATTGGCTGAGCCGACCTCAATTTTCTGGCTGGGTTGTTAGACGGAAAAATTCATATCTCCTCATTCCTAGGGAGTTAAAAGGACTTCCATATACTATTGTAAAGGTATCAAAATAATATTTTCAACCATGTGACTTGTGTTTCCATTTGAGTTATTTATGTAGGGTAAAAATTCCCTGAAATATAAGGTATCCAAATTGACCAAAAATAATACATTCAACAATATCCATCTTGCAATCTTTATCTTGGACATTTGTGGGATTCTTCACTTGAATTTAGGGGATTATTAACTTGGTTTTAGGGATTCTTCAAGGCTCCTTAAAGACTCCATTTGTGTTCAACTCAAATTGGGCATGTGGAAACAACCACATGTTATCTCATCTCGTGAGGGCCATGCTTAAAAGCTACGCCATAAGGGGACCACTTTGGAGTTATATACACTTATGTCAAGGCTCCTTCAAGGATATTCAAGGATTATTCAAGTGGAAACATCATAATCACTTTTAGGGGCTTTTGATATCTTCTTTAGGGATTCTTCTAAGGTTGACATAAATGACAACCAATTTTCCAACAGAATCAATGACTCAAAAGAAAGACACCTTTTGTCGGAACCAAAATTTTACAAAATCAACTAAATGTTTTCGAATGGGTATCAAATAATGTTGGAAAGGAACCGATATCATTAGATAAATACTGAATTACATTACAATGGTGGAGCAAATCACTTTCCTTGAAGACTCACATTTAACCCCCTCCTTTATTTAGACACAAACTCTATTTTCAACAATGACTATGAAATTTTTAATGTTTTTCCAACTACTAAGACTAACTTATCCTTCATATAATACATTATACATAAGACTCCATTTACAATGACTCTCTATTTCTTTTTACATTGATTTAGGATGTATTACTCGACTCATAATAATGATTTCATATGCCACCCTTTTAATATGTACATGACTTTTTTCTTGTGTAAATTCCAATTCCAATTACTAAAATAAATAACACCTATGTCAAGTATGCTCAAATTTCAAGTGTATACCCAAAAAAAGGTCCAACATACCTTGTATGGACAATGCTCTGAGAAATGGGTGTCTTGCATCAAAATCAATGATCCTTCCAAAAGGAAAAAGGTGCAATCTGCAATATGTAAGGTTTAATGAAGGAGATTGAGAAAGAACAAAGTTGTCACTACAATAATCTCTGTATTGATAAACAAATTTCATTGGATGAACATTTTGTAAAATATGGTGCTTTGCTTAGACATGGGAATCTTGATCGACAACTTGATCTGAATGAGAAGTCAAGTATAGGGAAGTCTTCAATGATCAATACTCCTCGAACGTCTTTGTGCCTCGAATGTCTCTACAAAAATTGAAAACATAAAATTATGAATAACATCCAATTAACCTAGAAAATAATGTTATGCATCATGTGCTACGTATTTCATTATTCCATAAGGTTGTATGCTCGAATCCATAATTTTTTCTACAAGTGGACAATCCACTGAAGGGGAAAATATGTTCAATGAACCCATATTGCTCATATCAAAGACGCATTGAATTCCCATACCGAGCTTATTTCACCCCTGTCGGCATTGCACACAACTCCGATAGACTTGGTCATTCCATTTTATGTGGATGGGAACGTTTCCCACACACCAGATCTCCAACATACATATTTCCAACACACCATATATGTTAGCTAACATGTTATGTGCACAAAAATTGTCTTCCAAATGGTTCCACACGTGGGAATTTCTTCCCAACATGTTGTTTTAATATGCAAGAGCTCTCTGCACAGAGTGATAAGTCTCCCTATTTCATGTGACATCACCTATAAATATGGTCGATGTTTCCAACACTTGTCTAGGAAGCAACCACACTTAGTAAATATTTTCCTCGACTAGATTCTAGCAACTAGAACCAAGTTGAGAAAGAATTATAACTCTGAGATGTGATGAGAAGAATAATACCAACTTCAATGATATCAATGACTGAAGATTGGGCGTGCTTGTTTCTTGTAATTCCCAAGCTCTATTTTTTCAGTCCATCTATCTAGATTTTATAGACTTATTACTAATGAAGATGTGCCAATGATAGAAATTTTATAATATTTATAGCTTTATATGTGTTGGCAACTACAAATTAGAATATTGATTCTTAACTAAGTCATCGCAGGGTGAGATAGTAGTGGGAAGCTCATTTGGAATAAAAAAATAACTTGTGATATTTTTCCTAGGACCTGAGCATAGTCTTCAAGCATTTGAGAAAATCATGGCTTCCACTTCCATGAGATCATGATGAGATTAACGAAACATTTAGGTTCTGATTATCTATAATTATACATGAGGGGATCCCACTAACACATAATAGATGTTATCACAATTATCTATAATGGGTTACCTCTACATAAGCTTCCATGAAATCTCTATTTGTATATCGTGCTAGTGAAACCCCCTGCTCCCAATGGTGTAAGGGTGGCTACCAACCTCCAGCTCAAGAGCTCAAAGGAAACTCAACTAGGTTTCTTTGTGCATGCTTCTTTATTTTCGCGAGCATCGACACAAGCAAATATTCATTAGTGTTCTTCAAAAAAAATTTCGAGCATCTTCAAAGAAAGGTCTTATGCTTTCACCATGAAAAGTCGCGATTCAAATATTTCATCCAATGTCAAATTTTCTCGAGAAAATTTGATGTCCGAGATCAAATTTTCTAGCTTATCCCGGTTCAAGTCACATGGAAACTAAACGAAAATGTTGTAGTCCAGGGATTAGAGGCAATCATTCAAGAAGAGAGAGCTCCATTATAGGAGTAATATTAGGGACACACGTGTACTCAAGAAGAGAGAGAGAGTTTGGGAAGGTTAACCAACTGCCTTTGTATTCCATATTCATGAGTATATATACATAGGATATATGGTTGGAGTGGTTGCACCCACTCCAACTAATCCTTTTTTAGGTTGCATTTATCCTCTATGTGCATTTACTTACTTTATTACATGTATTTATACATTTTTATGATAGTGTATAATGTATGATGTCTTATTACAAGGGTCTAAGGCAAGCATTATGTTGTAGTCCATGGATTAGAGGCAAGCATTATAGCTTATTTTGTAGTCCAGGGATTAGAGGCAAGCATTAAATAATAGAGAGCTACATTATAGGAGGAATATTAGGGACACACATGTACTCAAGAAGAGAGAGAGATTTGGGAAGGTTAACCAACCACCTTTGTATTCCATCTTCATGAGTATATATACATAGGAGATATGGTTGGAGCGGTTGCACCCACTCCAAATAATCCTTTGTTAGGTTGCATTTATCCTCTACGTTCATTTACTTAGTTTATTACATGTATTTATACATTCATATGCTAGTGTATAATGTATGATGGCTTATTACAAGGGTCTAAAAGGCCTCCCAATAGTAGGCATGGATGGCCAAGTTGTGTCATGTAGGATAGGATCATTTGTGAGATGTGTTAAATATAGTAGGTTCAAGTTGGAAATTAGTGGAAAAAATATTTGGAACATGAGGGGAAGGGGGTGCACCCCCTGAACCAAAAATGGTATAAGTACTTACAATGTTCCTAGACAATGAGACTAAAAGAGCTGGCAGACCTTAGAACGAAGAAGGAATACCACACAATCTAAGGCAACACCTAGGGTGGTATGGGTTCAAAATGGTGTCAAAGATATCGAGAATATGGTTCTAATTGCAATCAAATAGATGTTTTCAAGGAAGTGTACTATGTAAATATATCTTCAAAACAATGTCTCCAATTATAACAAAGGTGACAACAATGTGGTAGTTTAGGTGGTGAACAAAACGGTTCCAACTTTGTGTCCAAAGGTTATAATGATGGTTTTGGTGACAAGTTCCATGTTTATGAAAGAAAAATAAAAGGCACACCCCTAATATACACTATCAAAGCTCAAGCAAAACACAATGTAAAATAGGGCCTTCCAAATGTGCCTCCAACAAGAGTGATGAAATATTTTGATGGTATAAGCCAAATGAAGTGGTTCTACTAGTAACCTTCATTGTGGTTATGCATAGGATCAATTACCACCTCCAGACCTTGCACTTGTTAACCAAGAATTACAATTTTTTTGGCCCAAAGAAATATTTCTATTTATGGGCATAGTACCCAAGTTGATTTGAGAAAATTGTGTTGCTTGGCATAATAATTTCCAGGTTAAAAAATGTGAAGATAATTTTGCATCTAACATATGTGTATTCCTTCACATAGACATATGTTAATATCAAGCATAGTTGGAGTGAGTGGTGGCCCATATATTTTGGATATGTCTAAAACACTAGAGTATAACTCAACTTGTCAAAAGTATTTTTTCATCATAATACAATGTTAATATTCCTATGAAATAATGAATCCAACTTTTGGAATTAGGCTATCATGTTGGTAAATTTACCTACATGAATTGGATTTGTGGTTTACACATAGTATTTGGGAGGATTTTAAGAGGGAGTGACACAAATTAAGTTGTGCCCCTCGGGTATGGATCAAGGGTTAGAATGTGTAGCTCTCATAAAAAGAAAAGACTTGTTGGAAAAATAAGAAGCTCTCATACAAAACGAGATTGTGTTGGTGGATCAAATGTTGAGGTCTAATCATAGAATTTGTGACCATTCTCTAATAGATTGAGTTAATTTTTTTGACATAAAACCTGAAGTGTAACATGGAGATTGTAATCTCCCCAATTGTAGTAGGCTAGGATATTGTGTTTCAAGTTGTATTTTAGGTGTGTGCTTTTGTCAAACACTTTGCAAAAAATGTTTTGCGCCGACTGGCCACTTATTACAAAGAACTTGCATGTAAAATTATAGAAGGAATTTTATCAAACATATTGCATTTATCCGATAATAAAGAAAGTAGAAGAGATAATCATGGAATTTTATTATGGATGAAGTCTCAAAAACTCACAACAATACAATTCTCTATTGGTTGTATTAACAACTGCAACAATACTAAACCCATAAATCTCTATTGGTTGCAATGGCAGTTTCACAAACACACACACAAAGCAAAAATAACCTGGAATGATTCCATGATCCTTCTAGTAGTTGAATCCACTACGAGGAACCCTCTCCAATGGTAATAGACCTCGTGCTTAAGTGTATCTGCAACTACAGTTTGCAGAGGTCATCATGGGACGTGGTTGGATAACCAACGATGCCTCGTGGGACGCGGTTGGAAAACTAGTGATGCCTCACAGGATCCCCTATACACAATGTGCAATGATGCCACAACATCCCATGCCTCATCCAACAAAAATGGGATCTGTCCCTCATAAATTTTGTGAACCTCCTGATCACTTTGATACACTCCTCCCACTGAGATAACCACAATATGAAACTCCAAATGGTGATCCTGGATGGATTCACTTCCTTGTTTATCTAGGGTGGATGTTTCACCACTGAAACTAAACCATCTTATAGAAAGGTTTTGCTAAACCCTAACGAAACAATGGCTCCAAGAGCACCACTCAAGAGATCAATCAAATCATAATGATAAAGTGAGGGGCTATCCCTCCTTTTATTCTTCCTCTGATCCTTCTGGATCTTTCCCCTTTTGACCAAATCAAACCCTTATCTTATTTTCCCTCCAATATTCACTTAAAATTTAAAAACCACTTTTTAATGTTTAAGTAATTAATTATTTTATTTTTATTTAATGTCACTTTAGGATTTTTTCATCTTTTAACCCAGTGACACTAAATAAGTCCCTGTGACTCCTTTCTTCTATTGACTATAGCCTATGGGAGTCATATAGGCTACTAAGTCACCCTGCATCATGATCAAATGGAAGGGGAAATTACAGTCCTCCCTTCCCGAGATTTCTTTTTCCCAAGCAACTCCAAATCAGGGTGTTGTAAGATCTGCTCTCCTTCCCAAGTAGCATCTTCTGCAGGAAAAACTCTCCATATGACCAGGTACTCTCGAATGAATCTTCTCTTCAAATTCTTCTCTCTAACATCAACTACCCTCTCGATAGTTAGAACCAATTGTCCCTCCTCATCTAGTGGAGGAAGATTTGTCAAAGTGGTGACTTGTTGTCCCAACGCCTTCTTGAGGCAAGTAACATGGAAGACGTTGTGGATCCTACTACCCTTTGGCAACTCCAACGCATATGCTACCTCTCCGACTCTCTTGATTACTTTGTAGGGTCCATAGAAGCTGGGATTCAATTTCTCTGCGCCACTCTTCTTCAACGAAGAATTTCGGTAAGGATGCAACCTGAGAAAGACTAAGTCCCCAGCCTCAAAACTATGCTCCAACCTATGCCTATCTACATACATATTATGTTCATTCTAAGAAACCTAAAAATTATCCTTCATGACTCTCAAGATGTCCTAGCTCTCCTGCAACCAGTATTTGGCCTTGGTGGATCTGCTCTCCCAAAACACCAAATCCACAAATGATGGGGCATCATAACCATACAATTCCCTAAATGGACTCATCCCAATGGACTTGTGATGAGTGGTGTTGTAGCAATTATTCCCGAGGCGAAACCATTTTATCCTCGTCCTCTATTGTCCTGACACATAGTTCCTCATGTAACCTTCAATCCATTTGTTTAGTATCTCAGTCTACCCATTCGTCTGGGGGTGATAGCTGGTTCTAGGTGTCAACTCTGTCTTGGATAACATGAACATCCCTTACCAAAACACGATGATAAACCTACTATCTCGGTCATTGACTATGTTCCTTGGAAGACCATGTAGTATGAATACCTCCCTGAATAATATGTTCGCTACCTTAGATGTGATATACTTTGAACGAATGGAAAAGAGGTGTGCATATTTGGTCAGCCTGTCTACCACCATGTAGATGCAATCCCTGCTTTGTACCTTCGACAACCCTATGATGAAATCCATGGAGATGTTTTCCCACTTCTTCTTTGGAATTGACAACGACTGAAGAAGTCTCGGAGGATGTGGAAGCTCTGAATTTTTATGATGACAAGTCATGTATACCCTTACATATTGAATAACATCCTCCTTGAGACCCTTCCAAGAGAATCTCTCCCTCACCTGCTTGCAGGTCTTCAAATACCCTGGGTGCCTTGCTAGTGGTGCGTCATGTACTTCCCTCAAAATATTACCCTTCAGTGTGGACTCAGGGACAAGATAGATTGTGTCCTTGTAGTAGATGATTTCATCCACTACTATGTGCCTATCATCTTGAATAATTCCTTCCATCAGTTCACAGGTGAAGGTATTCTTGGAGTACTCCACCAAGAGAATGGACTTCCAACCCGCTGAGATCTCTGTCATGGATAAGGATGCATGTCTTTTGGATAGGGATTCAAAAACTATGTTCTTCTTCCCTTTTACATATTCAATGTCAAAATCATATGTATGCACCTTATTCACTCATTTTTGTTGACTCTCATTCAGGTCAAGCTGCTCTAGGAAGTATCTCAAGCTGTTGTGGTCAGTCCTAACCACGAAGCATCCTCCCACCAGGTATTTTCTGAACTTGGCCAATGCATGCATGATGGACAATATCTCCTTGTTATATAGAGGATAAATCTTCTCTATCTCCCTCAACTTCCCGCTCTCGAAGGATATGGGGTGTCGATTATGCATCAAGACTGCCCCTATCCCTTCACCGGATGCATCACACTCTAGTACAAATGTTTGTGAGAAATATGGAAGTGCTAATACTGGGTAGGTTCTCATCATCTTCTTAATCCTATTGAATGTCTCATGTGATTCCTATAACCATCTTAAATCTCCCTTCTTGATGAGGTTTGTCATTGGCACACCCAATTGTGAAAATCCTTTCAGAAAATGCTTGTAATAGTTACATATCCCGAAGAACCCTTACAACTTTGTAAGTGATCCGAGGGTGGTCCAATCTAAAATTGTATGGATATTATCATGATTCACCTTCACTCCCTCGATGAAAATCACGTGCCCCAAATAGAGGATCTATGTTAGCCCAAAATCTCATTTTTCCTCTTTGGAAAACAATGATTGCTCCTCCATAATGCTAGAAATCTCATCCACATGCCTCAGATGTTCCTCCCAAGTCTTTTTGTTGACCAATAAACCATCAAAGAATACTAGTAAGAACTTCATCAACTACTTGTTGAAGATGTGGTTCATACATGACTAGAAGGTGGTTGGTGCATTAGTAAACCCGAAGGAATGACTAGAAACTCATAGTGCCTGCAGTGACATTTGAATGTCGTCTTATGGATTTCTTCCTCTCTAACCCTGATCTGATGGTACCCCGATTGAAGATCAATATTTGAGAAGTACACTTCCCCATGTAGCTCTTCTATCAACTCATTGATCATGGGTATTAGGTACCGGTTCTTGATGGTCTTCTTGTTCAATTCCCTGTCGTTGATGCACATCCTCATCGTGCCATCCTTCTTCTTTACCAGTACTACTAAAGAGACGAAGGGACTAGAGCTAGGCCTGATGTGTCCCATCTCCAACAACTCTTGTATGGCCTTCTCTATCTCGTCCTTAAACTTCTTCGGGTGCCTGTATGGTGTGGTGATCTTGGGTTTTCCCCCCTCCTCTAGTTCAATGACATGTTCAAATCCCCTATCAGGTGGTATCCCTGATGGAAGTGGTCATAATACCTTGTCATGCTTTTCAATCAATTCATGTATGTCCTCATGATAGTGTTGGTGATCCCATGATGGATTCTCCATGGTGATCAAGCACTTTGCTATGCAAGCCACATCCCTGTGTCTAAAAAGGGCCTCCATACGTTGGTTAGAAACGATCGTGGGGGCACCTGTCGACATACCTCTTAGGATGACTTGTTGAACACATTTGTCCCTGAACTCCATCCTAATATCCTGATAGTTCATGTGGATATCTCCCAATGATTACATCCACTTAACTCCTAACACTATATGGGTGTCTCCCAAATCCACGACATAAAAGTCATCGATCAATGCATAGTTGCCCAATGTCACATCCAATCCCCTGATCCTCTGAGTACATGTCATGTTGTACCCATATGCTACTACTATGTTGAATCCCTCAAATTATTTTGCAGGTATGTGTCTCATGGTGACAAGTGTCACATCAATGAAGTTGTGGGTGGCCCCACCATCAATCAGTTTTGTAATTCTATGCCCTTAGAGAATGCCTCTGATCTTGAATGTGTAATATTTGGGGACTCCTGAGAGTGTGGAAATGGTCACTTCCTTTGATCCCTCCTACAATGGCGATTTCTCTATAGTATCAAGTTGTGGTGGCTCACCACTGCCTTGTCCACTTTCTTGTAAGTGAGCTATCTAATCATTACCATCATCCTCCTTGTCGGAAAGCACCTCAATGTAATGGACCTTACCTTTGCCCATACATCTATGACACGATTCACATGGCTCTTTGAAAAAGTAACAAAGATTCTTCCTCCTCAACTCTCTCTGAGTCTCCTCATCCATCCTATCCTTCCCTATCAATGGCCTTTGGGGAGGCTTCGACACCTGAATTTTCTGTGGAATAAGGTTTTTTATCGATGTCTTTTTAGGGGGCGTGTCTGCCATATATTCGGTATTCATGATAGCTTCATGTAGTGTGCTTGGCCTGAAAGACTTCACCCAACCTCTTAAGGGCTCAACCAAGTCCTCTGTGAATAACATCACCAGTCTCTGCTCAGAAATATCAGTCAGCATGAATTCTATCCACTAGGAATCTGTGACATAAGCCTTCAGTGTACCTATCTGCCTCAACCGTGCCAACTTCCTGAAGTGTATCTTGACATACTTATTATCAAACCTATCCATCAATCTATGGTTGAAGTCGTCATATGACGTGATGTTGGCATGCCCTAACATCACTAGCCCATGGTACCACCACTCATGAGCTTCTCCATCCAAGTGTATGGTGGAAAACTTGAATTCCTCGGCCTCTATCATCGAATTAAACTGGAAGTAAGTGTCCAACGTATGCACCCATTCTCGCATTGTGCACCTATCAGATCCGTGAAAAGATGAGATAATCATCTTCCCCAATTTGCATAGAAGATCGAAATTCTGCTGACTTTGGCCCATCCTAGGCTTGTTCCTCATCCTGAGGTTGCAACAGTCATTGTAAGACATGGTTGTCTTGGCCCCTTCTTCTAGAAATTGATACTCCCTAAAGTAGGTGTTGATATCATTAGTTGGTTCCTAGTATTCATGTGCTCTTGTGGGTTGCTCCTCAAGGAATGGTGGCAATAATGTTCTAGGTACCTTTATGCTACTTGTCTGGAGGATACTCTATACTAAAATGTGAGTATTGCTACCCTCAGCATGAGCCCTACCTCCCTTATGGATTCCTTCTACATGGTTCCCATTGGCCCCTCCATGGTTTAGATTTCCTTGGTTGTCGATAATGAATTGTATCATGAGTTGCATTAATAGGTCCTGTGACTTGGCCATTTGTTGTTGCCCATTGGCTATGCTTTCTAACAGCTGTAAGGTCTTGTCCTCAATGTGATCACCCACAACTGCTTCTACTTCTACCTCTTTTGATGACTTCAATCCTAGGATAGGTTGTTTCCCACATCCTCTAGTTTTCCTTGGCATCAATGCCTCAAGAAATCACAGGTCGACAAGATCACCAGCTCTAATACCAATGTAATATCCCCAATTGTAGTAGGTTAGGATATTGTGTTTCAAGTTGTATTTTAGGTGTGTGATTTTTTCAAACACTTCGCAAACAATGTTTTGTGCTGACTGACCACGTATTACAAATAGATTGCATGTAACCTCATAGTAGGAATTTTATCAAACATATTGCATGTATCCAATTATATATAAAATATAAGAGATAATCATTGCATTTTATTATGGATGGAGTCTCAAAAATCACAACAATACGATTCTCTATCGGCTATATTAACAGATGCAACAATACTAAACCCATAGATCTCTATTGGTTGCAATGACAGCTACACAAACACACACAAAGAAACAATAAACTGGAATGATGCCACGATCCTTCTAGTAGTTGAGTCCATTGTGGGGAACCCTCTCCAAGGGTAATCGACCCCATGCTTAAGTGTCTCTGCAACTACAATTTGTAGAGGTAATCGTGGGACGTGGTTGGACAACCAATGATGCCTCACGAGATGCGATTGGACAACCAATGATGGCTCACGGGATCCCTTGTACTCAATGCACGGTGATGCCACAACGTCTCGTGCCTCAGCTTGCAAAAATGGGATATGTCCCTCAAAACTTCCGTGAAACACTTGATCACTTCGATACACTCCTCCCGCTGAGAGAACCACAAGATGAAACTCCAAATGGTGATCCCGAATAGATTCACCTCCATGTCTAGCTAGGGTGTATATTGCACCACCAAAATTAAACCAACTTATGGAAGGGTTTTGCTAAACCCTAACGAAACAATGGCTCCAAGAACACCAATCAAGAGATCAATCAAATCATAATTATAAAGTGAGGGGCTATCCCTCCTTTTATTCTTCCTCTGAACCTTATAAATCTTTCCCTTTTTGACCAAATCAAACCCTTATCTTATTTTCCCTCCAATATTCACTTAAACATTAAAATTCACTTTTTAATGTTTAAGTAATTAATTATTTTATTTTTATTTAATATCACTTTAGAATTGTGTCATCTTTTAACTCAGTGACACTAAATAAATCTCTTTGACTCATTTCTTTTGTTGACTATAGCCTACAAGTCATATAGGCTACTAAGTCATCCTCAATCATAATCAATTGAAAAAATACATTACAAAGATAAATTAATAATCAAAATCAAAATAATAACACCAAGAAATCTTAGAAGTTGCATGTTGTAACCATTCACACATGTTTTATTAATTTCCTTATAAATGGATTCATAACTAAATGTAAGATCTAAAGTGCCAAGCATGACGGATATTATGTGCTAAGAACCAAAATTGTCTTACCAATCTTAATCTATATTTTGTCATTCAAGGGGCACTTTATATAATGCCAACTCTTTCTTTGAGTGACTTTCAAACCCCTAATAAATCTTTAGAGGCGATGCTAGAAAATTTATATTTATTAGGGGAAAGTCATTGGTTGTTGGTGATGCTTTAGATGACATTAAATGGAATTGTTGACTATCGACATCAAAGCCATGGACACAACATCATTAACTTCCTCACCATACCATTGTCAACCTTATGAATTCATCCAACAATTTTTATTTCTACACATGGTTGTGGGCTCCATTATTAGAATATGATTGTCAAATTTGTAAAGGTTTATGTTTTGTATTATTCACCTCGTTCGTTATTCAATAAATCTCTTATATTATATTCATTTTTATGTATTTAGGACATAAATTTTGGAACTCAAAAATTCTCAAAACAAAGCTTTTAAAATTAATTTGGAATTTGATTATGTAAATTTTCACTTTCAAATATTAAATATATAAATATTTTTAAATTTAAGCTTTTGGAAGTTTGGAATTTGATTATGTAAATTTTCACTTTCAAATATTAAATATATAAATATTTTTAAATTTAATCTTTTGAAAGTTTGAAAGATATAAATAAAACATCATTTATAATTACCAATTATAAATATTTGACGATTACAAAAATAAAAGTGAGATTTTAAAATCTTTAAAATCTTAGAAACTCTTGCAAAAAGCTAAATATAATGTATCTATAATGATATATCTTTATATTAAATTAAAAAATATTATATATAATAAAATTAATATATTTTTAAATTAATTGAATTTGATTAGATGGAGTGTAAGATGTTAAATCAATAGTTTTTTTTTAAGTCTTATATATAATTTTAGATAACATTTTTTTTTCTTTCTTTGATTGCTGCAAAATGCGTCATATAAAATATGTAAAATTAAAATTGAAATATTATCTCTGTTATTTTGAA
>SNQJ01S0011046.1:8228-20685 GCA_010110895.2 Picea sitchensis
ATTCTGAAGATCCTTTCTTAATGTGACAATTTTTGCTTCCATTTTCAATGATCATGTCTCTTTCTTCTAGTTTTTCTTTGATTGCTTCTTCAATTATTTTATATTCTTCTATTTGAACCTTCAAATTTGTGATCATTTGTTCTAGTTCCTAAGTGTCTATTTTCTTGTATAGTACCGCTTGTAGCTTCTTGTTTTTCTTCTTTTCTCTTCTTATAACTTCTATGGTAGTGAACAATAATTCTTGGTAGTCAACTTCTGCCTCTTCATATTCTTCTTCGGTGTCTTCTTTATCAGATTCTTCTACTATCATGAATAGAACTCTTTCTGTCTTATTGTCAGTGACTTTATCTTCATCTGATGAGGAGATGTCTTCTTTGGTGCAAAAGTTTTTCTTGAAAGATTTATTTATGGTTCTTTTTCCTTTATATGTTTGTTTTCTAATTGAGTAATCTTCATCGTTCCTCTTATTTTTCTTATGAGTACATTTGTTAGCCAAATGACTAATACCATCACAATTAAAACAAATCAATGGAAGCTTACCTTTATATCTGTCATTGGTTCCCTTTTTCAATCTTTTGACAAAGTTAGCCACTTCTTCATCATCTTACAAGATGTCACTATTGTTGCTATGTTCTTTTTCCTTTTTCTTTGACCTTTTGGATGCTTTGAAAACTGCTTCTTTTATATCTAGATTTTCTTGTTCAGTTCTCATTTCATGTGCTGTGAATATTCCATGTAGTTCATTCATGCTTATTGAGTCTAGATATGTTATTTCTTCTAGTGTTGGTAGCTTATGATCAAATCTCATAGGAAGAGATCTTAGTACCTTTTGAACAATTACAGATTCTTTAATTTTGTCTCCCAATCCTATGATTGCATTTACTGTTTCATCGACTCGTAAGAAGTAAGCTGCAATATTATCATCTTCCTTCATCTTTAGTTGTTTGAAATGACCTCTGTAAGTTTGAAGCTTTGCTTCTTTGACTTTTGAATCTCCTTAAATATTTTGAAGCTTGTCCCAAATCTCTTTAGCGGATTTACAATGTATAACTTTGGTGTATATCGATTCACAAATACCATTCAGAAGTGCATTTGTGGATTTGGAATTATTTTGACCAAATTTTATTCTATTTCATTTGTCGACGGAACTACTATTTCTTTGTATCCATCTACAACTGATTGCCAAATTTCAAATCCTTGTGCCTGTATCTATGTTTTCATCCTTCTACTCCAAAATGCATACTTTTGTCCATCAAATTGTGGTATTCCATTTTTATACATGTTGTTGCTCTCCATGATCTACCTTTTAATGGTTAAACATATTTCTGAAGGAGCTGGCTCTGATACCAATTGTTGGATTACTAAGAGGGGGGTGAATCAATAATAAAGCAATTTAATCCTTTTTCACCATAAAATGCAAGTGTTATATCAATGTAGAATTATCATCCAATAGTTGTTGAGTAAATAAACAATGAACAAATGAGAAATCATACACATACACAATACACCAGTGTTTTACGTGGCAACCCAAAGTGGGAGAAAACCACATAATGCCACCCTTATCAATATATGTTCCTATCATCGAGAGCCCTCCTTGTTGCTAGTAGCCAGGCAACTCTGAAAATATGACGCATAAGAGGCATCAAATCACGCGACATCTCCCTCTAAAGCTCCAAGAGCGTAGGATCTGCCCTGATGTCTTGCATTAGGGAAGGGCAGACTCTCACCTCATTCAAAAGTGTAGAGATTCAATTAGCCAACTCCAACCTAAATCTGGTATCAGGCCTACGACACATGCCGCCAGGTATCTGCACCCGATGACCCTGACCCGTTGCGGCCTCACGCATCATCTCATCATCGTCATCTATTGGGGGAGGAGGCATGTCCCCAATGAAGTGCCAATATCTGCAATATATATAGTACAAAACAATAATTACACAGTTAATTCATTAAACAATTTAATAAAACAAGTTAAAGAACGTGTTAGAATTAATTTTATTCTAATTAAGTAAGACAAAAAAATTAAACTATATTAATTAAAAAAATTAAACACTAATATTACCTCTATCATTTGGTGGCTCATCTGATGTGAAGAGGATGTTCAGACATCCTCACCAATCCAAACCCGCGTATGGACACGGCACCATGATGAACATGTGATCCTCTGCACTTCCTAGTAAATGCGTCTAGTGCAATCTGAGTCGGAAACTCCAATCTCCCCCTGCATGCGCATCCACACATGAGTCCTCGGCCTAGGAGGATGATGGAAAAAAGTCGGCCTTGTCTCTGGAAACTTCTCAAAAAATAAGCAAAACAGTCATGAGGCAAATGGGAAGTTCAACCTCCCATGTATCATTGCACGACATTTGTCGAGCACTATACAAAATTGTTGCAAAAAATGGCAGACCATATGATACACCATGGTCAATGTACCAACAAAGAAACATAATACAAAAGAGGGCAGCTAATGTGCTTCCCATCACTAGTAAAATGGGCTATGGTAGTCACTAAGAGAGAGAGGCACCTAACCTCCTCTGCACTGAAAGAGGTCATTTTCAACTGTCCACCAGACACCTGAAAATCAGCTGGGAATAGTACCTCAACCCCAATATATCGCTGAGAGTACATGAGCTAACTCTCAGTGGAAACACCTACTGGGACATCTGGGAACTGGGGAAAATCCTCCCCTCTCCTCAATAACCTATTGATAAATCAAATATCCTCCTCAGTGGGATGGTACCACTGATCTGGACCCACATGGAAATCCTATTGATTGACATCCCATCGACGGATTAGATGAACCAACAACCCAGAGTGCCCCTTAAAGGATTTAGCCTCCTCATAGTACTTAAGGAGGCCTACATCCCTCAAGAGAACATGAGTCATTGCAGTAATAGGGAGAGGGTACAAATCCCTCTCCCTCTCCCTCACCTCCCATTCACATACAACATTGTACAGGTCCACCCTTTGCTCCTCTTGCTTCTGTTGTTGCTCTCTCCACTCACATCTCTGCATGATTAACATATGAAATACATCAACCTCACTGATACATAAAACATAAAAAAAAATCTACTGAATAGTAAATTTATCTACAAATACGGAGAAATAACTTCCTTCAAAAAAATAAGATAATTGCATTAACGGTGCGCCCAAAAAATAGTAACGCATTGTCGGTGGTGCACACATAGATATTGTGATCATTGTGACAGGTGTGTTAGTGTAAACTAACGCACCAAAAAAAATATGTTCTACTGTTTTATGTGGTGCGTTGGAAGATGGTATCGCATCGTGGCACTACACTACAACACATACACCCCGGTGCGTTACATTTATCATACGCACTACTTAAACCAAAAGACAAACTAAAATATTAATGCACGTAAACAATTATTTAAAAATTAGAAAAAACATCGGTGCGTATACATTCAATACACACACCGGTCCATGTAACTAATGTAGACGCACCGTCACATAAAAATTTTCAAATTTTCGAGTATGGAACTTTTTATGGTGCGTTCTGGTCGTTACTATCGCACTGCGTACGGTGCCACCAAAACATTTACTAGGCACACTGCAACACAATGTTGCATTTATCGACAGTTCATTTGGTAAACATGAATGCCCAGGTGCACACGTTTACTAATGCACTGCGTAAAAATATATATCTAATAAGGGCAATGTGCCATGTACTTTAACGTCCCGATGTGTTATCTATACTTTGACGCACTGCCCCACCAGTTATCTGATTTTCTTCAGTGTGTCATTAAATGAACACGTCAGTGCATTTATGTTTACCAACACACCGTCGAGAAAGGTAACAAGGTACGAGGTGCGCCTTGTAAATTTATAGGTCACACAGTATGCGGTGCGAGCCGAGAGCCTTGAACGCACCACACAGTTTTTATTTTTTTACAGTTAAAATTTCACTCAATTTTAAATTTTAATTCGGTGAAAACTTAATTTATGAAGAAACAAGGACATTACCTGGAGATTTTTTCGTTGGGGAGGCATGGTTGTGACGTACTCAAAAAAACTAAAATTTCCCATCGTTTGGAAAATTAGAAATTCACCCACCGAGCAACATACGAAAGGAACAAAACCAAGAAAAGAACCGATGGAAGGGCGTTTCAGATAGGAAAAGTTGCACAGGTGCTTTTGAGCTCTACTGCACTGAAAGTGGTAAAAATGATTTTTTCTGTCGGCAATTGTTTTTAATAAAACCTTGTTTCGGTGCGCCTGATGCACAACTACACCGGGCCATACATGTTTAATGAGCGCACCAGTTATATTTTAAAAGATATATATCCCTAGCATGGTGTGCATGCTTTTGGGCAATCATACGCATTGATGCGTATACTATTACATAGAGTATCGCCGTACATTTTTTGAAAAACTACAATAGTGCGATTTTTTTTTAAACATGACACTGTTTGGTATAATAATAGACGTCCCAATGCGATTGGTTTTACATACAAATTGCTTAAATTTGGAAATTAACCCTAACACGGTGCTCCATATTGGAGCACTGGTGCCCATGATGCAATGGAGTGCACCGGAATATATTTTTTGACACAATCCTACATTGGTGCGTAAATGTTTTTTATTTAACCATATAACTATGCACTCTACTAATAGCACATCGATGCTTCCAGTGTTACGTTGTGCACCGTAGTTTTTTAAAAGAACTCTATTACGGCACGTCATTATTTCTCAGTGCATCCTTATTTCTGTAGTGCACTGGCTAATGTTTTTCTTTATTTGAAATAACCCTGCTACGGTGCGCTAGTTTTGAGGGCACCGATGTGCCTGTTGTAGAAAACGCATCGGTGTGTTATGTACTTATAAAAACATCGTTGTAAAAACATCCTCTAAAACCTCCACCCACTCACCTCCACTAGTATCATCCGCTATAAACGTATTTTTGGGATATTTTTATAGGGACGTCTGCAAAAACCTCCGCTAGAGGGTCTTTTCCTTGTAGTGGTCCACGCTATGGATGAAGCACTTGCATGGGTAACATTCGTGTTATAATATTATCCATCTAGCTTCGTTAGATCTTTCAAGGATATCTCTCACTTTCATGCATTGGCTGACATTGGGACCCAGCCTTCAAAATATCAAATGTTTATATTATGTAATACTTTACTCATCCATTCCTACAAAACCGTGAAACATCCATTTTTGTACACACCTAATATTACTCGTCCATTCCTACCAAACCGTCAAACATTCATTTTTGTACACGTACGGAATTGTGAAAAATCCATTTCAGTATAGACAGATTATTTTTCAAATAAAAAGAGATAAACATGTATTTTTTAATAGGTATAATATATGTATATATCTATTTATGTTTGTAATATGGAAGGCTTCTTGGTTGTGGTAAGAGTTGTCGCTACGATGGACAAATTATCTGAGACCTGATATCAAGGGAGATTTCTTTACACAAGAAGAACAACGGAATGTTATTCAGTGGAATGCAATTCTAAGAAACAAGTAACCATCCAAACAAATAATTATTTCATATTGTAACTATGTAATTAACTCCATAACTTGGTGAAATTTATTTATTTTTCTAATACTGGCAAATGGGTCATCATTGCCTCACATCTATTGGGAAGAAATCCCATCATAAGACAACCTGGGATAGTCTTCATTCAATGAATGGACAATGAAATCAAATATGAATTTTCTTCAATTTGTGTTCTTACAATTTCTTAAATTTAGCTAATACTTAGTAATCTATTTGTGTTAATCTCTCTTGATTGGTATCAAGCTTGATATAAGGGTACAAGAATCAGGTCCAAACTGGTATCAAGTCTGGTATGGGGATAGTATAAACTGGTATCAAGTCTGGTATGGGGATAGTATACGAGGGAAGGCTTCGTTACTTGTCGGGCTTACCTTTCTTCCTTCTTTTAGGCATTAGAAAATACAAACGTGGCTAGGACTTAGTTAGATGCCTTGTTAAGACTTAGTTAGATGCTTTGTTAAGCCTGCTCTTAGGATGCCTTCGTTTCCTTTGGTTAGGAAAGAAATATCTATCTAAAAAGCATGTTAGGAAATACTTCGTTATAAGTTTCTTTCCTTTCTTTAGGGGTTATAAAATACTTGTATAAAAATAGCGTGGCTTCGCCTGCTCTCAAGGTGCTCGTTAATTGTTTGTTTTATACCAATAACATTTATCAATTTTTATCCTTAAAAATGTTTAAACCAATATTAAAATATTTCATTGAAAATTTATAAACCAATATTAAAATATTTCATTGAAATTTCATAGTTAATAGCATATTAAACACCTAATTATTTATGCATGTCCTTTTATATTTAACTTAACATAATTAACAACATCTTTGAATTTTTTTAAAGGTGTCTCCTTATTTGTGTTGGATGTCTTGAATAGGACTTGCCCTAATGGAAAGACTTTTATTTCAAATAAAGTTTAGTGTAATGCCCCAAAATTCGCACAATCGTTTTTGTATCATACGGAAGATGCACATGGTTCACAGAATCCCACGATCATCGAAACATTAATGTAGCTGGCCACGTTCAAGACCGTCGATATCGAGGTAAGATCGGTGACATTTATATCATTTTTCATTGGCTATCAAAAACCATCGGCACTTGTTTATCTCTGGAAATTTATTTAATATATTCTGCTCCACCAAAAAAACCATATATATTATGATATGGATACTTGGATCTATTGGAGAATTATTCAATTACTAGAATACTTTTGGAGACTTTATCGACACATTATTTATCTCCAAAAAAATTATTTACGTTGAAAGGCGTATGTTTATTGGTAATGGGCACGATTAATGATCTTTTAATCTAAAATTCTAATCTGATGATTAACAATTGAAGATGTTGGCATATTCTTAGTAGTCCTCTCAAATCAATGAATGTGATTTACTCTTTATAACTTCCTTGTATTTCTGAATGCATCCGTTAACCTGTTTACTTTTTAACATTTACCTAATCATATATAATTGCCACATTTGAATTATTAACAAGCATTACTTCAACTTCCTCCTCAACTGTCCATGCGTCTCAGCTGTCCGCGCGCATTTCATATTCAGACCCACCTATACATGAGCATAAAGTTTAAGCTTTTAAAACTAACAATCTAGTGAAAATAACACTGTAGATATCAACACGATCCTTGCATAATTGTTAAATAACAAAAGTTTAAGCCAAATATAAAAATGAAAAGGCAGGGCTTGCTGCTTGTTTTTATAAAAATGAAAGTAATTTCGATTGTTAGATATTTCCCATACAAATGCATTGAACGATGAAGGAATGAGCTGATGCTCAATGCAGATTCCACGCGTCTTTATCTGGAACAGACAACTTGTTTTTCGCCAGGAAAACCGAACAACTGACAATACATAAACGCTCGAAAACCTAAAACCAACTAACGTCCAGAGGACACGACAAAAGCTTCGGCCAGTTTTTGACAAATTACAGAGATTTGATTAGAATAAGCAAATATTATAGAACTCATTTATTTATTGCATAAGCCTGTGATTGGAGGAAGCCATTTCCCATGCAGTAAATTTGCTGGCCGTGACAGTGGAAGTGCCGTTATTGAAGACGTAGAGATGGGCGCCCTCGCCTATTGCGAGGGTGGGATAAACTCGAGCCGTTATGCACACCTTTCCCCCCTCTCCAAAACTCTCCACGATTGAATGATCAACCTGCAATTTCATTTTTCATTGCATCGCCATTGTAACGTTATGTTCTTCATTATGAAAAAAAATTAAAAAACCAATATTAGGCAACAAGAAATAAAAAATCAATAAGGAAAATTTTAAGAATTGTATTGTAGTAACAGTCTTAAGAATTAATAAAATTTGCCAAAATTTTCACATTTCAAAGACAAAAATATGGATTTTTAAAATATTCCTGTTAAACAGCTTACCAGGACTCGCAATGAAAGGCTCTTCTCCTTGAAAGAACCCACATGATTCACGAAAGCTCCATATGTTGTCTTATCAATGTCTCTCTGTAAAGACGATCATTCACAGAATTTGACTAAGATTAATGCGCTAATTTTTTCTCGGATTGATTTATTCAGATCAATAAGATACTATGTTTATGAAGTTCTACCTGCTCTGGTCACTGCACATTAATAGCTTCAATTCGTTTCGATATCGAACGATCTGAAAAAATACAGCAGTGCGTTCATTCAAATCCTTGGAAGCCAAAACAAGCAGCCCAAATGGCCCGCCAATAGTCCTCGCAGCTGAGCCCATACGGCTGCACAGTTGTTGAGCTGTCGAATTTTCTCCCGTCTCTTCTTCAAACTCTGCGATTTCGAGCCTTGGGAGATCAAAGGAGACCTCCACATCGACCTGATAACAAATCCAAATTCACCAAATAAGTGGGAAACCCAAACACAAACACACGAAACCAAATCTTAAAATCTGAACCATGAAAGGGATCTGTGCTTCAACTAAGGTCATAGAGGGCTTGTGCGATTTTCCTGCTATTAGTTTAGAATCCTAAAAATCAGCAAAAGAACTACCAAATCGTTACAGAAAAATAATTATCGGAGCGATTAATTAGCTAAAGAAAAATAAACAATTTCTAGGCTAAAGATATTGAATTATGAGAATTTTATTGATGTGATGAGTACCTGAGCAGTATTAATGCCTGCGATTTCTACAACGGATCCACTGCTGATATCAATGCTTTGTTTGAATGTTTTGTTTCGACGAAGGGATTCTACTTCGGAAACTGGCCACTGCAGAAGCTGCGTTCTAGTGACGCTGTCTAGCCAGATGGTTCTTGGAATCGCCTGAACAAAACACAAATAAATTGTTAGTTACGTAGTCAAATATCAGCTGGGCTCTCTTGTCCTTATCCTACAACTAAGTCTCGTCTACTCAAAATAAAAATACAGTGACGTCTCACAGAAAGAAAGTCTGACCCGTCTCGCTAAGATGCAACCTTAACTGAGATGTAATTTTAAACTAGATTAGTATTAACTAGATTAGTATTAGCCTATACCGGCTTTACCTGAACACTAGCCCAACCCTTCCTAACATCATCGGACACGCTGTCCGATTCGTTGATCCATCCCCACAGAATTCGCCGATGCTTATATTGATCAAAAAAAGTCTTGGA
This sequence comes from Picea sitchensis, assembly GCA_010110895.2. Classification (NCBI taxonomy): domain Eukaryota; kingdom Viridiplantae; phylum Streptophyta; class Pinopsida; order Pinales; family Pinaceae; genus Picea; species Picea sitchensis. Next base: position 17,361 of record SNQJ01S0011046.1, read on the forward strand.
AGCATAGAATTTGCCATAGTCATATCTCAACCCATTTTCATCATCACTGCTGGTATTGTCTGGCACGTATCGATCCATGTCCGGAAAGTATGTTCCCACTGTATAATACTCGTACTTGTAATCGTCCAGACTGACCTTCAAAACATGTTTAAGAGAAGACCCAATAGCGGACGTGTCTAGCCCTTCATTCCCAGAAAGAGGAACCGGGTAAAAGTCAGGACATTCCCACATTCCGGTCAATTTCGACGAATGTAGAGGATGCTTGGCCTTCACCCAGTTCACGAAATCCTTGCTTCTGTATAACAAAGCCACTCCTCTGCGATTCCTCTTATTTCCAACCACGATCCTCCATTTTCCATCCAGGCCAAGCCATGCAGTGGTGGGATCCCTGAATGAGCTCCCATTAATCCCAAATTCTGGAATCAAAAGAGGATTCTGAGGGATCTTCACCCATTCCCGCAAAAGAGGATCGGAGTCATTTTTAGGAACGACCATGTTCTGCAGCTGTTGGGATGAATTGGCCCAGCCTGTGTAGAGAATCACAGGCTTGTCTCCGGGCAGTAACGTGGCCGAACCGGACCAGCAGCCTTTTATATCATACCATTCACTCGGAACAATCGCCGGATCCAGTGAATGCCAGTTAATGAGATCCTTCGAAACAACATGACCCCAGACAATATTTCCCCACACCGCTCCTTGAGGATTGTACTGGTAGAAGAGATGGTAGAATCCCTTAAAGAACATGGGCCCTGCAAAACCAATCCAATCCAAATTCATCACAGAGAATATTAAATCTAATCACGATCGAATGCATGAATTGAAACGGAACGAAAGGCTCACCATTTGGGTCTGTTGGGCAGATAACCATGCAGGCAATCACAAACAAAGGAAAACAAAGTTAGAAGATTGGTTTAAATCCAAATAAAAACAGAATTCTTATGTGAAATCTGAAATAGGATGGACTGTACAAACCATTCATCCAGTTCTTTTGAGGCTGAAAATGGTAGGCTGTGCGATACGGCTGTTGAACACTTGTTCTCGCTGTATTCACAGTATGCTCCACAAGAGAAGCAGAGATGCTTAACCACAGCCATGCGAGAGTTATCGCATGGATCAAAACCCATCGAGCCGATGATCCCATTCTGCAAGCAGAACCAAATAAAGCAAAATACTCGCTGGTAACTATGAAGATCCTCTAGCATGTCCCTGCTTATATACCACTTGGTGGAACAAATCAAAAGCAATACAAAAAGCCCAGAGAAGATAAGTCAGACAAAACGAAACTCCCAGACCAAATTAACTCCACCTTTTCATAAGCCAGGCGAAAGTGAAAGAATTTTAGGATTTTGTTTGTTTATTTTAACGCAGACTGAGATCGACAGGAGTTCTTGACGCCTCTGTTACGCCATACAAATTCTTATAAAAGCCAGCCATACGATGTTTGGAACGGAACGGAATAGGTCGGCCCTCCAATTACATCATATGCTTTTCCTCTAATTAAAATTAGGCATGAGATAACGAGATCAGGTTAATTACGCAGACATAACGCTAATTACGCATTCCATGTAGATTATAGGTTAAAAATCTTTGAAATCAAGAATGTGGTAGACTGCATGTGGCCTCACGTGTACGGGCTGCTTGACTTTAGAAAAGCCAAAGTAGTAAGGAGCCACTGTTATTGACTCATTACCATCTAATACAGACTCATGTGTTTATTACACGGAGGGTGTTCTTTAAGGGCACGTTCCTCTAGACGCCTTAGTCGTCTGTGCAAACCCAATAAGAATTTGCCAGAATTTGCCATCTGTTTATTAGCAATCTACCAATCCTCTCTTTTGTCGTGTTTTCTCCTTCACTTACGCCAAACTCCTTCCACGCCGACATGGACAGCTCACTGATTCCAAACTCCTTCTCCTTCGACCTGGGCCGGTCAGGACTGTCTCAAGCTGATCACTTCACCAGAAGAAGCATGGTGCAGCCTTGCACATTCATTACAGATTTTACTCTCGGGGATCGCAGAGTTGTCTGGGTGTCCTCCACCCCTCTTTCGATTGGTCACTAATCAGTTCTCAACAATCGCAGAGTCCGTGGCACTTTGTTTTTAGGACCTCCGCGCCATTCTATGAATCCATTTTGCAGTGCGTTCTCGGTCATCCAATTTCAGAAAACAATCAGAGTAACTCCGTTTTCTCATTGTTATTTTCGAGAAGAAATGCCTGCAACTCTCAATATTTTTTCATAATCATATGCAGTGAATTGTTCCCAATTATGTACTTATGTACTGCAAATTTTTATCGAGCTCAATTTCGTCTTCGAAGGAGTTCAATTTAGAGGTAATTTAGATACCCCGCCAAGGAAAAGTTTTTTTTTTTTAAACCTAGAAAACTTAAGAGAAGTATTAATGGCTGGAAAATATTCACTGCTCAGAAATTGAGATTGATATGTTTCCAAAAGTAGATCATTAGAAAACGAGGGTCAATTTTTTTTAACTATGAGGCTAGAAATTTCTTCAAAACATAAAACTGAAATATTTGTTTCAATCAAAACATAGGTTTGTTGTTTAGAGGAAACTGAAATATTTGTTTCAATCAAAACATAGGTTTGTTGTTTAGAGGCAGTAGTACCATAAAAATTTAGTCCCGAGCTTAAGAATTCACTCGAAATGGTGTTGGAATGTCGTGAACTACTCGAATTGGGAAGACTCAACCTTACAAACACTGGTAGCAGAAAGGAAAACTGGAATCTCCTCTCGAGCAGATCGCATTTTCTCCCCCAGCGCACAAATCTCCTCCAAGCCGATAGTATTTTTTCCCCCGAGTACAGGTCTCCTCCCAAGTATACAGTTATCCCTCCATTAGTTCACAAATCCCCACCTGCTCCATTCCACGTGTCTCCTCCCATTTACAAACCCCCTCCAAAACCGATACTAATGCCTCCTCCACTGCATCAGTCTCATCCCATCTACAAATCCCCCTTAATAATGTCTCCTCCCATTTACAAACCCCCTCCAAAACCGATACTAATGCTTCATCCCATTCATTGCCACGATACATGTTATTCATCTTAACATCCCTATAATTTTCCCCAAAATCAATTTGCTTACTTAATTTTCGAGTTTTTATTTTGATGCACCACATGTCCTACTTCTCTTCATAAAAGTATATTTCTAAGAATATGCCACAATATCTGTTGGATCATGTTGTCATTGATGCCAATGGTTTGATTGATTGATGTCATTGATTGATGTCAAGTGATTGATTGATGTCAAAGGATTGATTGATTGATGATTGATGTAATATAATATGTATTGTCCTTGATGAGAATG
>SNQJ01S0011046.1:23250-71772 GCA_010110895.2 Picea sitchensis
CAAAATTATGAATGCATACCATGTGTTAAATACAAATGAATTCCCACTTGAAGGAAAATATGCTCAATTGAACAAATATGCACACCATGGTTGTTTATTTGTTCTTAAGATTTGTGTTCCCTTCTCTACATAATCACTCCTAACATGCATCTTCAAATTGTCACGGGAAAATATAACAAAGAAGTATTCATATAACTTAGCTAATTGTATGGGGCTAAATACCCCATGAATTTAATATTTCCATGGATGGATGGAGATAGATTACACATCACCTTAATTACTTTGTTGCATTTCTTAATTAGTTCAAGGTCTCGACTAATGAAGGAATGTATAGTAAGCAATGCATAGATTTTTTTATGGTCCTCTAGATTCATGGGAGAACTATATAGTTTCCATCAATAGAGCTATAAAGATAGAGAATCCCAAGTTCCATGATATCATGGGTTAGCCATGTATAGTAAGCAATGCATAGATTTTTTTATGGTCCTCTAGATTCATGGGAGAACTATATAGTTTCCATCAATAGAGATAGAAAGGTAGATAATATCAAGTTCCATGATATCATGGGTTAGCCATTGTAAGGAGAGATATACAAAAACTTAATATTGATTCTAAATATTTAGTTACTACGGGTCTCTCTAAGGAGTGATATGATGAGAGATACTAGGAGGAAATTGAGCTCTAGGGAATTATATGATGAGAGATACTAGGAGGAATTTTTTTTCCTGGGATAATATGAAATAGGATGTTCACACTTTTGTGGCGGAATGTGATGTTTTTCAAAGCAACAAGGGAGAAACAGTCAAAGCTCCTGGCACACTAGAACTATTGTCGATTCCACCTTCTATTTGGAGGGATATCTCTATCGATTTCATTGTTGGATTACCTAAATCGAGCAATAAGTGAGTCATCATGGTGGTAGTTGATCGCCTTTCCAAGTATGCTCATTTTTTTTCTCTTCAACACCCATTTAAAGCCTCCATTGTGGCTCAAATTTTCATGGATCATGTCTTCAAGATTCATGGCATGCCTCATTCTATTGTTTTTTATCGAGATCCCACTTTCACTAGAAATTTTTGGCAAGAACTATTCAGGCTACAAGGCACCCAATTGCATCTCAACACTGCCTCTCATCCCCATGCTGATGGTCAAACTGAAGTTGTCAACAAGTCTTTGGAAACATATTTGAGGTGTTTTTTCATATGAAAGAGAAAATCAATGGACTAAATAGTTACCATTAGTTGAATGGTGGTACAACACTTCTTACCATACAACTACTTGCATGAATCCTTTTGAAGCAGTATATGGACAAAATCCACCTCCAGTTCTCTCATACATGCCCGGTGTCTCGAAGGTCCAGGAAGTTGACCAAACTCTTACAGTTCGTGAGGCTATTCTCTGTACCCTCAAAGAGAATTTGGTCATGAATCAGAATCGCATGAAGCAACAATCAAATCAAGGTTTCTATGAACGTCAATTTTTTGAAGGAGACCAAGTGTTTCTTCGACTGCAACCTTATGAGAAGACTTCACTCAAGGCCGAACATTGTCAGAAACTGGCACCCAAATTCTATGGTCCTTATATAGTTCTCAAGCGTGTGGGAAAGGTGGTCAATCAGTTAACTTTTCCCAGTCATTCTAAGATCCATCATGTTTTTCATGTCTCCTGCTTAAAGAAGGTGATTGGAACTAAGTGCCAAACTCAAACCAGCCTCCCCGAGTTGGATGAAAAAGGATCCATTTGGTTGCAGCCACAAGCAATCTTGGACTAGCATGAGCATCGTCTTCGTCAATGCACCATCAAGGAAGTGTTAGTATAGTGGAAAGATACAACTCCAACAGATGCCACCTGTGATCCAACTACCATTCTACAGTAATTTCCTCATCTCAAGCCTTGAGGACAAGGTTGTTTTTTAAGGGGGAGGGAATGTTAGGGACCTAACCTCCCTAACCCCTCATGTAGGTAGAATAATATATTTTCCATATAATAAAGGCCAATATTAATAAGGCCTAGTAATAAGGAAGAATAAGTCAAATGTAAGAAGACCTAATAGAAGCTTTCGCTTCTAGAAGATCTTCCTCTAGATTGTTCTTTTGGTAGATAATTTTAGTATAAATAGGAGTCGAGGGCATGAGAAGTTTTGTCTTGGAGATTATTGCAATAGATATTTTATGTGTTGGAGGTTTCCCCCTCGAAGAGGTAAGTGAATATTGCTATCATTAATAAAGGTGCTCTTTCTGGTGTTATTTTGGTATTATTCTAATATTGTTTTGGTTATATCATTGTTGTTCTTCCATTGCTTGCTAAATATTTATGTTCTACATACTATATTATATCTAGAATATTGCAGAGAGTGAGGGTCATAAATACACTAAGTTTGTTTTCAAGTCTTTACAAACTAGGGACAATTCACTTGTGGTTCATTATGGTGAAGTGGTTTTCCTTATTCGAATTTGCTTTATTTCGAGACAGACACACAACAATTCTCGTGTTTTCTCTGGGTCAACAAATTGTTTGAAAATTATGGCATATACACATACACCATTCACGTATAGTTCCAACTAATTTCTCATGTGAAGTATTAGGTTGAGTTTATCAAAACCCATTCGAACATTTTATGGCATCATTTTCAACAACTAATGAACTTTGATTTAAATGTTAGAATGTGGACAATGTTCAGAAATAGAATTATAAATTTGAATTTTCTTCTTACTAGTCCCATTTTCTATTTAGTTACTTTTCATATTATCGTAGGGTTGGTCTATTAATTGGTATGTGGACTGTGGACCCGTGCATTTCCCATCAAGGTTGTAAGTTGTATGATAAAGTAGTTTTACACTTCCCAAAGGAAATCCCCCCTAAAAAATGGTTCAAATATTTCTCCTTCAAAATGGTTCATGTCGTTTTTACTAGAATTAGATTCCTTGATGTGTTTACAGTTGATAGTTTAATTTCAACACTACACTATATATTAATTTTAAATGAAATGATGGTTGTCTTTAATGTTCCCAAGCCAACATGCCAGGAACATCACGGTTTTGGGTGTCTTTTTAAACTTTTTCTGAGTGTGGTATTTCATCAAACACTTTGTTGATTTACTTGTTTGTATGTGTTTACTTGCAGGTTAACCTCTTGATTTCGGCCTTAGGGTTTATGATGATGAATTTATATATGTGTTGCAGCAATAAACGAGAAGATACTGTAATGGAACATACCTCAACCATATGCAAGATCAACAATATGATAGACAAGCCAAAACACCTCAGATCTAATTTTATTCATAAATAGAAGAACCTGATACAATGAAGATGTCGATCTAGAATGCTCAACAAATGGATCCAATAACACAATAGGAGCTTCTACAAAATGCTCCAAGAAGATACTATAAGCCTCCAAAGGCTTAATACACCATGAATACCAATAGAAGAAAGATCTGGGCCATATGAAGTATCAACCCCCAAGATGGAAGATGCCATGCCCTGTTGGATCACTGAATAGCCTCAACAATTCGGCCCTGCTGCCAAAGATGTCCAATCACTCTGGTAAATATGCCAAACAATAGATCGGATAAAGGAAAGAACAACCCAAGTGCTCAAATCTCCAAGATCCCTCTCAAACTCATGGATCTGACTCTCCTCCAAAGAATGGTGCGCCCCCCTAGATGCCTGAAACCCTAGATAATATGGCATGTCTCCTAGAGGCCTCCCAATGCTCCACAAAACCACTAGAATGATAGATCGGGGCTTGGTTACCTCCCTGGTGAAGTCCCAAGCAAAATGATGAAGATATGATCTACCAAATGGTTGAAATCACTTTCTGAAGTGTGCTCCTCTCCTCCAATTCGTCCCATGCATCCAATAAATCGAATGAAACATAAAACTCCACCAGAATGCACTAGATCTAATGGCCACAACCCTGCAATGAAAACCCAGGTGCTAGAATCTCCAGAAGCTCTACCAATCACCTAGAATGAACTTCCCTCAATGGATGGTGCGCCCCCCTTGCAGGAAACCCCCAATGGTGCGCCCTCCTTCTCTTCATGTGCCTGTGGCTGGTGTAGAACCCTCCTGCACTTAGTAGATGTGAACTAGAATGGTGTGGGAGAGTATTTCATCTCCAAGACCAATCTTGGGACAAGCTAGGTGGAATATTTCACCATTGAATCATCCTCTAGGGTTTGTTAAGTCAAAACCCTCAAAACCCCCAACGTATGGGCTCTTTAGCTAGAAGCCAGATATAAAAATGATAAACATGAATGAATGAATGAATAGAGGCCCTTGCCTCTTATTTATACTTCCTCCATCCCCTTGTCTCTCCAAAGTGACTTTTCTTTTTTAATTATTAATTAATTAATTAAATCACTTTAATTAATTAATTAATCTTTTTACCTCTGAAAAGTGCCTTATCTCTCCTAGTGGCTTCCCTGACAACTGAAAGTCACTTCTCATCATCCTATCCTGTAGTCTTGTTCCTCCCGATTCCAATGTGTTATTACACTGAGAGGTTCATCCAAGTATGTAATGTTCCTCACTTGGCTAGTCTAGGAAACGCTGCTAATGTGTGTGTAGGATCAAAGGTTTACAACATATAAATGATCATACAAATAATAAACGCGACAAAGGACTGCAAAGTTTGTATTATGATATCTCTGTGGATTACAAGATGGCTGAATGCCGCTGAATAAACTGACAATACTCGACTAGATCAACAGACAAAGGATCTTAGCTGGAATACAAATAAGCAACTGTGGCTGAATAAAATAACAACACTCAGCTAGATCAAAAGACAAAAGGATCTTAGCCGAAATACAAATAAGCAACTAAAATATAATACCCGGAATATGGGAGCACTGCAGAATCAATGAAGAATGATGGAAGACTTGGATGATCTTCCCGGTGACGAGGGTGCTTTCAACACCGAAATCAACCAACTGGTGTCTTCCTCCTGGAATACACTGAACTATCTCTCCTGAGATGTGCCTCTTCTCCTCAATGACAAGTCATAATCTGCATAATGATAAATTAGGTCGCTGACCCTTCCTTTATATCTTTCCAAAACCCTAAATCATGCTGAAACCCTAATTCACTGTTGACTTCCAAAACCCTAAATCACTGTTGAAACCCTAATTCACTGTTGACTTCTATTTTTAGCTCATAATGACTTAAAAGCGCTTTTAACCCTTTTTAGCTCAATGTCACTTTCTAAATATAACACCTTTGACTGGAGTGACCTCTAGTACCCTTGTTTACTCCTCTTTGGCCCTGGCTATAATCTAACGGGGTGATTTAGACCATTAAGCCTCCTCTCTGGAGCTCCTATTTGGGAAGGGTCTTTACAAAGTATTGTGCCCAAAATGACCTCTTCAGTGAATTTAATTAACTTATAGCTCAAAATACTTAAAATCATGGAAATTGTCGGAATGCAACGGAACCAAAGCCAACTTGTGCGGAATGGATCATAATGATGAAATGGGATGAGCGATGCAAGCCAGACCCCAAAATACCTCTCAATAATCTATGTACTCGCTATAACCTCCATATGGCTACTCTGGTCATCATAACCCTCTGTAATGTAATGATGTCCCAAAGTGGGGACATTACATTGTCCATTATCGACATTGATGAATTCTTACATAATCACTTAAATGCACACTTTCATTGTTAAGTTATTAATTTACAAATATTTTGCGAGTATATCATTTTTTATCAAGCATGTTTGATCATTTAATTCAATGTGAATGTCCATGCCACTTGACCAATATTCCCATAGATACTTGACCAATATTCACATAAATTAAATAACAACATACAATTAGGAGTTATTTTTTATCTATAGCTTAACTATTAGTATTACAACTTAGATTCTCTATTCCACAACTTTAATTGGTGCTAAAGACTTTTTAAAGATTTGTATAGTAATTCTAAAGGTTCAAAATAGTTTTACATATGGATATAATAATAATGACTGATATGTTTATTACATGGATCAATTTTTTAATGGGTGGTTCTTCTCCCACCTTAGTTTTCCATTTATTTCTGGAAAAGTGGCTCACATATCTAGGATTATTGCATGTGGTCATGCACTTGGACTATTCAAATTTGGAGTTACAAGATCATTGAAAATATTTCGTAAGAAGTGGAATGAAGATGAACATTTTGAAGTACTCATTTTCCATCCAAAAAAAATCTCACCATAAATAACCACCCCAATTCACTTCTATGATTCCTTTTTCCCTTATTGTCTTAGAAAACAAATTGAAAAGACATAAAATAAAATAGATATATACTTGTTATCTTATATATTTATGTTACTACATACACATATATGTGGGGAATGGATTTGGGTTACAATATAAAAGCATGTGAAATCACGTTATTTGACTTTTACTATTAAAATTAAAATCAATACTTCATCACTTACAATTAATTTAATGAAATCCGATACCTAGAAGAGGTAATACCTCTTCTCCAACATTTGTATATATATTTATTTGTATATATATTTATATTGTTATTTATTATTAATTAGTTATTATTTTTATATATATGAAAAAAAAAATTAATTATTTTTTATTATTTTATTTTTATTTTTAATTTTTTTAGTAATTTTATTTAATTATTATTATTTTTTATTTAAAAATTTTTATTGTTATTTTTATTTTTTTTGTTTTTTTATCAAATTTAGATTATTTTAAATATTAAAAAAATTAATAATTTTTTTAATATGAAATTGAAAAGTTTTGATTTTTTTAATTTTATAAATGACACTTCTATAGTATTATGAACTTAAATTTGAAAGTTTTGATTTTTAAAATTTTATAAATGGCAAATCTTTTTAATGTTAAATTCCATTATGACTTATAAATTTATAAGCAATTCCTGTCTTCACTCAAGCTCTTCAATGCATTTATGATTTCTTAGTAGTGAATTGAAATATTTACGTACTCTACAAAGTGAATCTCAAAATTGGAATAAGTTGTAATGGGAAAAATAAATTGTAATTGATATAAGTGAATCTCTAAATTGGAACACAATAAGTTGTATGGAAAAAAGAATTGTAATTGAATTTCTTAAGTGGTTATCAAATCATCTCCTCAATCTCAATTGGAAATGGAGGTGTAGAGTTAGGGTTAATTAGACGGAAAAACATTAATGTGAAAATCATTTGGAAATAAAGAAGTAATAGTAGATAGTAAGATGGTAAGATGGTAATAAACTGTGTTTTTTCTCACTAATTTAAGTTTGATTACATCCTTATAATACCTTAATTACAATATATTTAAAATGGTGTCTTCCATAATTTCCCAATAGTTTAACTTGTTCTTATACATTAGGTATCTAATCATAGTCTGCTCTCAATAAATTTTGGGTTAATATTTTTTGAAAATAAATCTATTGTAATAAAAAAAATTATATAAAAGATTTAGAAATGTCCAATATTTTCATGAACACTCACCCATTATACATAATAATCCTATTTTTATTATGAGCTTTTAAAAATATCTTGATTCTTGATTTATACTATTTTAATTTTTTTTTTAATAAATTTAGAATTTATATAAATAATTGTTGTAAATTTTTAAAATTGATAATATTCCACAATTTATGCAATAATTTACTTCTTTATACATTATTATTTATTTTAGTGTTACTTGCATTATAATTTTATAAGTTGAGTTAACATATTTATATAATAACTATACATCAAACATCATTATGATTAGTTCTTATTCAATTCAATATATTAATTAGTTTTTCCAACTTGTAACAAAAACAAATACATAAGTTTGTACCGAGTAGAGGAGGTTCCCTTCGATTATTTGAAGTTGTTGGTCATCATAGATTGACATTGAGAAAAAGAAGGTTGTTAGCTCATGCTTTGGGATTATTTTAGATTAATTTTGTTGCAATGTGGTTTTGGCCTTTCAACCACAAACTGGATAATGGTGTGTGTCTTCTCCACAAATTTCGTTGTTTTGATAAACGGTGAGCCCACCAATTTTTTTAACTGCAAGAAAGGCCTACGTCAAGGATGTCTGATGTCGCCCCTCCTCTTCATCTTGATGATGGAAGGCCTCAGTCTAGCACTCAACAAAGAAAAAGAAGAAGGTTCTCTTACTGGTTTAAAAGTGTCCAGGATGCTAAATATTCTACACCTCCTCTTTGTAGATGACATTCTGATATTGTCCAGAGCTTCTCTCTTTGAATGGAAGGTAATACAGGGAATTCTTCAGGACTTCTGCAAGGCGTCAAGGATGATCGCTAATCCACAAAAGTCAATTATTCTTCATTCCAGTGTCAACAATGATACACTTAAACCTATAAAGGATGTTTTTACCTTTCCAAGCAAAGATCTAGAACATGGTTTTCATTATAAGGGTTTTTATCTAAAATTTGATAACTACAGAGCAACTGATTGGAAATGGTTATTAGAAAAATTCGAGGCATGAATAAAACATTGGGGAAATAAGTTGTTATCTTTGGGTGGACGCCTTGTGCTTCTAAAGGCTGTACTGGAGACACAACTGGTGTACTGGTTAGCATTGGCTCACATTCCAATTTTTGTTCTTAACTCTATCTGTAAGATTTGTTTTGCTTTCCTGTGGTCAGGTTTTAAAAACAAGAAAAAGTACCATCTGTGTAGCTAGACGTCGATTGCCAGACCAAAGTCTTATGGCGGATGGGGTTTGCGCAACATCATGATGTTCAGTAGATCTTTGGCAACAAACATGATGTGGAGAGCTATCATGAAGACGAGGACCTTGAAAAGTGTTCTAAAGACAAGTATTACCCACATTTTCCAGTTTGGAGGTGGCTCCAATCAGTGGATCCGCTCCGCCAAAAGGGTTCCCAAACATGGAAAAATTAGTGTAATACCTTTTCTATTATCTTGCAATGGATGGCCTAGAAACCAGGCATAGTCCATTCAATCATTATAGGCAAAGACGTGATCCTGGGCTTAGGACGGGATTCCATTTTATCTGTTGAGTTAGTGAGAAGGTTAAATAAAAAAGGCATATATTTCCTTTATCAAGCAACAACCTAGGCCTTTGGAACAAAAACATGAAAGAGATGGTTATGCAGTGAAGATCTAGCACTGCCGAATTTTCTTGCTGAGGAATGGAATTACTACAGAGCACTATTGGTGGAATCGGGCATATCCTTAGTCAACAAGACAAATGAGTTGATCTGGACGGGAGAAGATATATCGGGTGTCATCTCGATGAAGAACATATATGAAGCTTTGTCGAATCTACTTTGGGAAAAAAATCAAGAAGGTTGGCGGAAGAAGCTATGGAAGTGGGAGTGCCCCTTGAAGATAAAATTATTTATTTGGTTATTAGCAGAAGATAAAGTTTTATCCTGGAAAAATCTCCAAAAACAGGGATGGCAAGGCCCTGGCATCTGCGTTTTGTGTAAAAACCATGGTGAGTCCACAAAACATGTTTTTTTAACTTGTCATTTTTCCATAACAGTCTGGGCGGAGCTCCAAAAACCGTTGGATCTAGATTCCGGTTGGAATGGTGTTTCTGTGGTTGATTCTTTCAAAAACTAGGATTTGCAAAATCAAAGATTGACATCACTGCCAACCTTTATTTACTGGTTCATTTGGGCTGATAGGAACAGAGCCCTTTTTGAAGGATCGAGCCCCTCCATTCACCGTGTTGTCTATCTCTCCCAATGTGCACTGGAACATCTCTGGAAAACACACAAAGAAAAAAAACACAGATTATGGGCCCTTCTCCTCCAGCGGATAAACAATGTGCTTGGTTCGACAGGGCTGCACAAATTATTGGCAACAAGTGTGGGGTCGGGGGTATCATTAAGTTAAATGCCACAAATGAATGCATGTGGACATTAAATTGCGGTGGTGGGTCCAACACAAGAGCGGAGCTCCTGGGGGCATGGTCTACGTTAGTTCTTGTAGAAAGATTAGCAATTTATGATATTCACATCATGGGTGACTCAAAGATAGTCATTGAATGGCTAAAGAAGAAAGGTGATCTCAGAGTGGCAAGCCTTGAAGCGTGGAAAGAAAGAATTGTTGACTTATGCACTCGCTTCAGATCCATTACTTTCGAGCACATTTACAGGGAAAAGAATCAAGAAACAGACTATCTATCAAAACATGGTTTCATCAACATTTGAGAGAAGATCACTTATAATCTGTGGGTGGAAGGACACAAGGGCCCTACTTTGTACCTATCTCTTTAATCGGCCCAAAAAGTGCATAGCTGTCACTCAAACACTGAACTACTTTTTTATGATTAGTAAAGAAAAGATATATGTAAATAGTTTATATTATGCTTAATATAAATGGGAAATTTTCATTTGGAAAAAAAACTCATGATAAAGAACCATGTTTTAATTAACTTTAAAAACATCATTAAAAAAGTTATTGACATTGCCATTTTATGTTTTCCCCTTAAATAATAATTATTTTATAAATAAGTTTAATGATGGTTTGTTATAAACTATTAACTAAAAATAAAATATGTTTTCCCCTTAAATAATAATTATTTTATAAATAAGTTTAATGATGGTTTGTTATAAACTATTAACTAAAAATAAAATATGATGTAGCATCACAATTTTTTTATAATGGTTTTTATTTTATTTTGGTTGATTTAAATATTTTAGTAGAAATAATTACTAGCACAGCTTCTAAGTTGTGCTGTCGCCGTTGGTGAACGGTGAATGTTGAAAGGCTTACCGTTGTTAAACTTTCCGTGTAGTTAAAAAAACCTTAATTAACATAGTAAAAATGTAGGTCAACGCAAGCATGCACTAGTAAAAAATGCTAATTTGGCTAGTTTTATAAAATGAAAGGACGACTTGCAAAAAGAACGTGGCTGGTGAAGGCCAAATGTTTAGGTTGGCCTAGAAAATGAAACCCTAATCACTCATATCTGGCAATCAGCTAGCCACCATAGTAAATTTTAAATATGATTAAGTAAAAGTAAAAAAATAAACATGTAAACTCATATCTAAGTTAGTGGTTGAAATCACAACCATTGATTTATTGGGACTACTAAAAATATTTCATAAATATTTAATCTTGTCCATACAAAACTAATTAAGCACTAAAAACCTATTAAATGTGTCCATGATCAATAAATATACACCTTTCAACGTAAAAATAATAATTTATTAAATATATTAATTTATATTTATATTTATATTTAATACTAAAAATACAACTTGAATACTTGAATATGGATCCAAAGAAATACAACTTGAATATGGATCCAAAGAAAAAGATTCAAGTTGTTATTAAACAATTTTTTATGGTTAAGTCCAATGCAAGATTCTACAAATCCTCACAACACTCCATGGACCTTCACAGTAAATACCCATCTCCCCATATCTGCCGGAAGGTGTTTAATATAAACTTTTCACATAAACCAATGTTTCAGTACCAAACCAACCAATAAAAAAGATTAAACTTGAGATGCATATCAGTTGACCAGGAATCGTTTTGGGGCCACGTTCATGGAGGCGCATCTCTCGAAGGCAGATCTTGATTTCTATCTCCATTATTGTAACTCATTTGAGGAAGCCATTTCCCATGCCGTCAATTTGCTGGCCGTGACAGAGAATGTGCCATTGTTGAAGACGTACAGACGGGCGTCTTCACCTATTGCGAGGGTGGGATAAGCTCTAGCCGTTATGCACGCCTTTCCCCCTTCTCCAAAGCTCTCCACGATTGAATGATCAACCTGCAATTTCATTCATGGCGATTGTAACGTTATCTGGACCTCCATTTTCCACAACGACAAAAAAAAATGCCAACAAACCAATATTGTGCAGCTTACCAGGGCTCGCAATGAAAGGGTTTGCCCCTTGAAGGAACCCACATGATTTACGAAAGTTCCATATGTTGTCTTATCAACGTCGCTCTGTAAAGTGGATCTGCGAGCATTCACACAATTTGACACAGATTATTGTGTTTTTTTTTTCTGGGATTGACTTATTCAGATCAACAAGTTACAGTATTTATGAAGTTCTACCTGCTCTGGTCACTGCACATTAATAGCTTCAATTCGTTTCGATATCGAACGATCTGAAAAAAAACAGCAGTGCGTTCATTCAAATCCTTGGAAGCCAAAACAAGCAGCCCAAATGGCCCAACAACAGTCCTCGCAGCTGAGCCCATCCGGCTGCACAGCTTTTGAGCTGTCAAATTCACTCCCATCTCGTCTTCAAACTCTGCGATTTCGAGCTTTGGGAGATCAAAGGAGACCTCCACGTCAACCTAATAACGAAGACAAATTCACTGAATAAGTCAAGAAAACGAAATCAGAGGAGCCAGAAATTACTGCGCGATTTTCCTGCTATCTTTTGAAGAATCCTAAAACCCAGCAATAGAACTACCAACTCGTTACAGAAAATCAATATTGGAGCAACTAATTAGCCTAAATTTTAGGTCAGAAGCATAAAGCCTTTTATCCACTGAGATTGTTCGGAGAAACAACTCCTAGGTAAATACTAAAAAGTATTGAATTAATAGAAATTTGTTGATGTAGTGAGTACCTGCGCCGCGTTTATGCCTGGAATTTCTACAACGGATCCACTGATGAGATCAATGTTTTGTCTGAAAGTTTTGTTTCGACGAAGGGATTCTACTTCGGAAACTGGCCACTGCAAAAGCTGTGTTCTAGTGACGCTGTCTAGCCAGATGGTTCTTGGAATCGCCTGAACAAAACACAAATACATACGTCAAAAACTAGAAGAAATAAAACATCTAAATACCGAACACCAGATAGACTGACTTTATACCTGAAGACCAGACCAGCCCTTGGTAACATCATCGGAGACGCTGTCCGATTCGTTCACCCATCCCCACAGAATTCGCCGTTGCTTATATTGATCAAAAAAAGTCTTCGAGGCATAGAATTTGCCATAGTCATATCTCAACCCATTTTCATCGTCACTGCTGGTATTGTCCGGCACGTATCGATCCATGTCCCGCAAGTATGTTCCCACTGTATAATAGTCGTACCTGTAATCGCCCAGACTCGCTTTCAAAACGTATTTCAGAGAGGGCCCAATTGCGGAAGTGTCTAGCCCATTGGTCCCAGAAAGAGGAACCGGGTAAAAATCAGGACACTCCCACATTCCTGTCAAGTTCGACGAATGTAGAGGATGCTCGGCCTTCACCCAGTGGACAAAGTCCTTGCTTTTATATAACAGAGCTATCCCGCTGTGATTCCTCTTATTTCCAACTACAATCCTCCATTTTCCGTCCAGGCCCAGCCATCCAGTGGTGGGATCCCTGAAGAAGCTCCCATTAATTTCAACGTCTGGAATCAAAATAGGATTCTGAGGTATCTTCACCCATTCCCTCAAAAGAGGATCGGAGATATTCTTAGGAACGGCCATGTTTTGCACCTGTTGCGATGAATTTGCCCATCCCGTGTAGAGAATCACAGGTTTCCCTCCGGGCAGTAACGTTGCCGAACCGGACCAGCAGCCCTTTATATCATACCATTCACTCGGAACAATCGCAGGATCCAGTAAATGCCAGTTAATGAGATCCTTAGAAACAACATGCCCCCAGACAATATTTCCCCACAGTGCTCCTTGAGGATTATACTGGTAGAAAAGATGGTAGAATCCTTTGTAGAACATGGGCGCTGCAAAACGAACCCAATCCGAATTAATCACAGAGAATAAATTGAATGAATGAATTGAAAGGGAACGAAAAGCTCACCATTTGGGTCTGTTGGGCGTTTGCGAGATAATCATGCAGGAAAACACAAACAAACCAAATCAGAGTTAGAAGATCAGCGTAAATGTCAAAAACAGAGCTCTTATGAGAAATCTGAAATAGGATGTACTGTAGAAACCGTTGATCCAATTCTTTTGAGGCTGAAAATGGTACGCTGTGCGATAACGAAGTTGAACACTTGTTCCCACAGTATGCACCAGATGAGAAGCCCGCATAACAGCGTAGATGCTTAACAACAGCCCTGCGCAAGCTACCACATAGATCGGAACGCCTCGAACCCATGATCTCAGTCTGTGAGCAGATTCAAATACACCAAAGGCTATCTGCTCGCATTTGCGAAAGCTATCATATAGATCGGAACGCCTCGAAACCCATGATCCCATTCTGTGAGCAAAGTCAAACATACCAAATGCTATCCGCTCGCATGTCCTTAGAATTGGGTTAAGGATGCCCCCTTATTTTCATTTTTTTAAATGCTCCTCGATGATTTCCGCCGGCAGTTTTACCAATTTGACAATTTTTCTGTTTGTCTTAATCCATAAAGTTGAATGTTCTACAGAGAAATTTCACTAAGTTTTTATATTATATAAAAATTGAAAGTTTTAAATTCTAATAGATTGTAAAAAAATTTCAACTTGCATTTCCATTTGTCTTACTCCAGAAAGTTAAATGTTTTACACAAATTTTACTAATTATTTTATATTATATATAAAAATTGAATGTTCTAAATTTTTAAATTTTAATAGATTGTAATTTTTTTCAATGTGCAATTTTATTATGATTTATTTTATTGAGTCACGTTGGACCTTGGTTATGGAAGAAAGTGAAGATTAGCGAAGAAGATGGATAGTGGATAACTCAACAAGTGGAAAAAGACACCAACTGAAAATGTGGGTCATGTGGACCTAGGGTTTTGACACTTAGACTTTGGTCTAAGGTTGTCTAAGAAGTCATGTAACGTATAAATAAAGGTCTAGAAGAGTCGAGAGGGTTGTTCATTGTTGGGTATGAATATTGTTGATTATTATTGTTGGTGGTGGTGATAGCAATATTGAGTCTGTATTCTGGATCTTCAACTGGGTGCGAAGATCAAACTTGAAGCTGGGTGTGTAGGGAGGGAGAGAAAGATAAAGAGAGAGAAAAGTTTGCAGCTAAGTGCGCAGATAGAACTGTATGTTTTCATCTAATAATATCAAGAAACACAGTTCTGTGGACGTAGCCCTAGGGAGAGGGTGAACCGCGTAAATCTTGTTGTTTTTTGTGATTGATGTTGTGTTAATTGATATCTGTTATACTGTTATTGCATGGTTGTTTTCCCTATTAAAGAGAGAAGGTATAAGTTAACTTCGTGAAGCTAAGTGTAAGACTGTTAAGGAATCTTTGGGTTGTATTGCATTGTTGTTCTGAATTCACCTTTCCTTTCCTCTGGTTGTAGACACCTGTGTCATGCAACCCCCCTATTGCTACTTCGAGTGAGACTTCATTTACTTCGCAGGTGTTGCCGAAAGGGCCAATAGTTAGGGCTTGTTGGTGTGTTGTTAGAGTTGAACCCCGGGTCTTCCCATGTGCCAACAAATGGTTCCGTTACCGGGACTGATATCTTTTTGAAGGAATGTCAAGGTGGTTTCCATTAAAAACAAAAATTCATAACTAGATGGAAGAACAAGAAAGGGACTTCATCGTAGCTCAGAACAAGAACCCTAGCATTAGTACATAAGATTGGTTGGGGAGGTACATCTTTACGGATGTGCACGAATGTTTTTTTACAGGAGTTCATAAGGAGCGATACAAGTGGTTAGCCCGACTAGAAAACACGCAATTTGAAATCAGATCTAGACCACTTGTGGTTTGGACAATGGCGTTGATCAAGAAGGTCAAGAGAGTTGATAACATTGTGTCTAGAGCAGTAGATCTCTGGTTTGATCGCACTATTGGAGGGTACATTACTGAGTTCGCTATTGACAGAGTGGAATCATATAGTCAAGTAGAGAGGTATTTCTTTAAGGGACCTAGAGGAAAGTTTCTACACTTCTTGAAGCTAAAGATTAAGATGTTATTGCAAGAGAAGAATATCCTGAAGACACAGTAAAGCTAATGTTCAAGAATTCAGACTGCGACAGTGACACAGAGGCTGGACACATGCGCAGTGGGAGATTATTCAGAGAGGTTCCTCTTGCGAACTTGTTTAAGAATAATTATGGAGACGAGGGATTCTACAGTGGAAAAGAAAAAGATCTAACAGACGGAGAGTATTCAGAGTCCGCAAGGGAAGAGGAAGTAGAGACTGAAGAAATTCGTCGAGGAGAACCAGAAATTTTAGAAACTGCGCCTACTATCGAAGTAAGTACCATTACTCCTCCTGTTGTTTTAGCAGCATTAAGTAGCCAAAGTAACCAGAGTAATCAGAGCACTCAAAATACTGTTACAAACAGTTCAGTACATACTCAATCAAGAAACCAAGGAAAGTCCATGGCAGATGAAATGAGGTTGCCTATTTTTAGAGGAGATGGATAAGAAGATCCTGATCATCACTGGTTCTTATGTGAAGCTGTATGGAGCATTAAGCAAGTCACCGATGAAGCTGTTAAGAGAACTCAGTTTAGTACTACCTTGAGGGACCGCGCACTGAGCTAGTATATGAAGTTTGTTTTAGGACCTGGACAACCCAAACCGTTGAATGACATTAAGACTACATTGAGTGTAAAATTCAAAAATCCTAAGTCAGAGTCACAGTGCATTACAGAGTTGAAGAAAATCAAGCAGAAGGTGACTGAACCTGTTTGGGAGTTTGATCAAAGGTTTAAGACTCTGACAGGTCATTTGAGTTTCCAGATCCCAGACGAACAGAATAAGGAATGGTTCATCGTTGCCCTCCTGCCACATATCAAAGTTCCTCTGATGCAACAGAAAGTGGCTTCGCAGGCTGAAGTATTGGAGATCACCATGAAACTAGAAGCAACCCCTGTAGGAGAATCCAGTCTAGGTATGAGCCAGATTTTAAATAAATTAACTAGTTTATCTTTACAATTTGAAGATATGAAAAATGACAAAGGAAAGGAGAAAAGAGAAGATATATGGTGTATCAGTTTTAAATCGAAGGGCCATGACAAAGAGCATTGTCATTTATTTAATGAATACTTTGCCTCTGGAGCGCCTAAACCTTTGAAGTAGGATACTCTACCATGGTTTGAGGTATGTAGAAATAGACATCGCCCTGGTGAATGTTATTACATGCAGAAATAGACATCGCCCTGGTGAATGTTATTACATGCAGAAATATGTCTAGACACCTACCAATATTTATTCCACATTCTGTAAATCTGTGGGGCATGATGAGAAGGATTATAGGGATTATGATCTCATGCATGAAAGGTCGAGGGATACATATAGAATTCAAGGAGAAATGCAATTAGAAGGAAACATTGATCAGTTCAATTCCCCAGGAAGAGGAACCTTCAACCCTCGTGGTGGATTCAGAGGAAGAGGAAGAAGAGGAGGAATGGGCCGAGGTCGAGGTCAGATCATTTTCTATAATTGCACCCAACCAGGAAATTTGTCAATGGATTGTCATAACCCTTGTACTACTTGCAGCTACTGTAATTCATTTGATCATGTTATTGAAGACTACCCAGTATTGCTAGCAAAACTTCAAGAAAGATGAGGTGGAAACCAGCAAGTACAACTAATACCAGCTGAACCTCGTGGTGAGGATCCTCAAGTCATTGTTATTACTAAAGGAGACGTTGTTACAGGAGAAGACAGGGTGACTGTAGGAAAGACTATAGATGGTTCAAGGATCAGAAAAGTTGTAGAGAAGACACAATTGTTTGATCCAAGGAATGAAAAGCATACATTTGAAGAATCAAGAAGAGAATTTTTAGGAGAACAAACTTCTTCATCTAGAGCACAACTAGAAGTAAGGGAATGTGAAATGGCTCCAACATTTGATCAGTCAGCCTTAGCTAGACAAGGAAAAGAGGTAAGCATGCTTATGGACTTCTTGTATACTTGCATCAATTTGATTAAAGATGAAAA
Organism: Picea sitchensis; assembly: GCA_010110895.2. NCBI lineage: Eukaryota > Viridiplantae > Streptophyta > Pinopsida > Pinales > Pinaceae > Picea > Picea sitchensis. Next base: position 41,017 of record SNQJ01S0011046.1, read on the forward strand.
AGTTGTGCATGAACTACAACACTTAATAAGACAGTATGAAGTTAGGAGAATAGATCCTCTATTGAGTAGAGCTGTGAATCAAGTATCTAGGAAAAGAAGGACAAACAAGGAACTACACCTTAGTGCTCAGATTGGAGACTACGACATAGACTATGTGGTCCTCGATTTGAGATCAGAAGTAAATGTTATGACAGAGTAGACTTGGGCACTGATGAGAAAACCTAAGTTGACTTACTCTCCTATTAGGCTTAGGATGGATAATCAGTAGGCGGTGAGCCACTTTGGAAGACTAGAGCATGTCCTTGTAGACATCAACGGGGTAAGGACATTTGCAGACTTTGAAGTGATTGAGATTGTTGATGATAGTTGTCCCTATCCCGCGTTGTTAGGAATTGATTGGGCTTTCAACAATTTGACCGTTGTTGACCTAAAAAATAGAAGAATGACATTTGAAGGTAATGGACTTAAGGTCATTGCACCTTTGGATCCTGATGAAGGTCGCAAATACATGGAACCCATAAGAGAAGAAGATCGTGCCTATGAGCTAGAGAACATCTATAAACTGATAACAAGACAACATGATTACATTAATCCTACAACAGATGGAAATCTAAACTGGCAAAGTGAAAGTGCATGCTCATCAGATTCAGAAAAAGCATTGGAAAATTGGCAGAACATAATGTATGAAGTGTCTACGTGAAGGTGTGCTAGATTTACCAGAGAATTTCACTGGATTGGCACAGAAGTAAGTAATCTTCCTACATTTTATGGCTTGAATCATTTACAGACTTTTCTAGTTGAATTTGAAGGAATTGTACCAGTACAATAAAGGTTTCTAGCACTAGATGAAGTCTTGAAAGAAATGCCAGTTAGATGGTGGGAAAAACACAAGAAGAACATTACAGAGTTGGTACAATGTCCCACCTTGATGAAAGTGCACTTTTCAGACCAAGCTGAAGGTTGAGAAGTTCGATACACAGATCAGAATTGTCCCAAGGACCATGTGTGAAGTTGTGAGGAAGCCTAGAGAAACATTCCTAATGAACAGTGGGTACATAAGTTCATTAACACTTTGGATACTACACCTATCAACTGGTATCTTCAAGCATAATTGTGCCTTATCACTACAGATTGGTATGGAATGACCTAGAACTTTATAACTATGTTCTTATTTGAAAGTCAGTACCCTACAGTAGATCAAGCTTTACAAATTGTAAGACAAAAGGTCTTTGAAGAGGCACCTAACCTCCATTTTGCACAAGAAGAAGATGAATGGATTGTGCCACTTCAACGGTTACAGGGTTGTTATAACATTAATGTTGATAACGATGATGACCCTAGGGATGTAAACATTTCAGAAACTGAAGGTCAGAGAGACATAGAAGGGCCAGGGATTGAATTACCTTTTATTGGACAACCTATTAAAATTAAGAAGGTTAATATTGGAACAGAGCAAGCACCTAAGTTGGAAAATGTTGGAGACTATTGGGATGATGCTACTATTGATAAGATTACATAACCACTACATGAGTATCAGGACTTGTTTCCAACCAAGTTCACAGATATGAAGGGAATAAAAGGACCCATGGGAGAAATGAAGATTCCTTTGAAACCATATGCAAGGCCAGTCAAGAAGAGACCTTACAGACTGAATCCCAAGTACAAGCAGAAAGTTAAGATTGAATTAGATAGAATGCTAGAAGCAGGAATCATAGAACTAGTTGAAGAATCTAAATGGATCATCCCTATGGTGGTCCAAGATAAGAAGTCAAGATAAATCAGAATTTTTGTAGATCTAAGGAAACTGAATGATGCATGCTTACATGATTCATTTCCTATACCTTTTACTAATGAGGTCCTAGATAATGTAGGAGGGCAGGAAGTCTATTCCTTTACTGATGGATTTTCAGGCTATCACCAGATCAAAATTGCTAAGGAGGATAAACATAAGACCACATTTGAAACATAATGGGGCTCTTATTAGTACACTGTGATGCCTTTTGGTTTAAAGAATGTACTAGCCATCTTTTCCATGGTGGTGTTCGAAGCATTTAAGGAGTTCTTACACAATTTTTTAGAGGCATACTTTGATGATTGGACCATTTTTAGCCTACTCAAAAATCATACTGAATGTTTGAGATTAATGTTAGATAAGTGTAGGCAATGTCAGATTTCCCTGAATATGAAAAAGTGTATTTTCTTTTCTCCTTTTGGAGTGTTGTTAGGACACATTGTATGTAAACAGGGGTTGTTGGTAGATCTGTCCAAGATTGCTATCATTGTCGACCTACCCCCTCCTACTTTAGTTAGACAGTTGCGCACTGCACTGGGACACACTGGATACTATAGGAAGATTATTAAGGGTTAGGCATAGATAAGATCACCCATGGAGAAGCTATTCAATAAAGATAGTAAGTTTCAATGGGCAGAGGAATGTCGTCAGAGCTTTGACACACTAAAGAAGAAAATGGTCAGTGCGCCTATTTTGATTTTCCCAAATTGGAGTAAGGAATTCAATGTTCATGTCGATGCTTCATCCATTGCATTAGGAGCAATTTTATCATAGCTAGGTGCAGGAGATATTGACCACCCTATATCCTTTGCGAGGAGGAAGCTTTTTACATCTGAAATGAACTATACTACCACTGAAAGAGAAGGCTTAGAAATGGTATACGCGCTGCAAAAGTTTAGACACTATTTGTTGGGAGGACATTTTAAGATGTTTATTGATCATTCTGCATTGAAGTAATTAGTCAACAAGCCAGTGTTGGGGGGAAGAATATGAAAATGGTTATTATTATTCCAGGAATATGATTTTGAAATTGTGGTCAAGCCAGGAAGAATGAATAAGGGACCTGACCACTTATCTAGGTTAGAACATGGAGAGGAACCTACCAGTTTGGATGATACGCTAACAGATGCATAACTGATGGCCATCAGAAAAGTCGATGATCACTTCACCGAGATAGTCTAGTTCCTGTCCACAGGAATGGCACCTCGCGAATATACAGTCATTCAGAAGAAACAGTTGGTCGTCCGCGCTGCTGACTTTCAACTTATAGTTGGGCAATTATATAAGATGGGACCAGATGAGATCTTGAGGAGATGCGTTATGGAGGCTGAAAGATCATTGATTCTTGCAGAAGCACATGAATGCATCGCAGGAGGACATTATGCAGGGAAAGCAACAACGTAGAAGGTTCTCAGAGCTGGCCTCTGGTGGCCCACTTTACATAAGGATGCTAAGGAATACTACAGAACCTGCGATGTATGTCAAAGAGTAAGGAATCCTTCTAGATAGGATGAGATGCCTTTGGAATCACAATTGACATTACAAACATTTGAGAAATGGGCTATTGACTTTGTGGGAACGATCAACCCACTAGGAAAACACACAGGAGCTAGATACATTATCACTACTATAGAGTATTTGACCAGATGGGCAAAAGAAAGAGCAGTTAAGGACTGTAGTGCAGCCACAGTTGCGTAGTTCATCTTTGAGGATATTATAACCAGATTTGGATGTCTGAAGATCCTTATGAGTGATCAAGGTACACACTTCATTAACAAAACTATTGAAGCCTTGACTCAGGAATTCAAAGTTCACCATCAGAAGAGCACTCCATACCACCCACATGCGAATGATACAGTCGAAGCTTTCAATAAGATCTTGGAGACAACATTGACTAAGATTTGCAGTGTTAACAGAGATGATTGGGATCTGATAATTCCAACAGTATTATGGGCTTATAGAACAAATTGCAAAATGTTAACAACGCAGACCCCATTTAAGTTATTTTACGGATTGGAAGCAGTGGTACCCGTGTAATACTTGGTTCCTAGTTTAAGAATTGAAGCATTTGCAGGAATGGATGATACCGACGTTGTTCAAGAGAGGCTCGCGCAGTTGCTGGAACTGGGGGAAGACAGGTTCATTGCGGGATTTCATCAGCAGGTATAGAAAGAACGAGAAAAGGCTTACCATGACAGACATATCAAGAAGAAACAATTGAAGCAAGGAGATTTGGTACTATTATATGACAACAAGTTCATGAAGCATCCAGGGAAGTTCAAGACACATTGGCTTGGGCCATTCGAAGTTCCCTATGTTACAGAGGGTGGAGTTGCACAGTTGAAGACACTTAATGGAGAATGGAAGGATGGTTTAGTAAATGGAATTCGGTTGAAGTTGTATTGTGACAAACAACTACCTCGCAGATCTCAGTAAAAACAAAGGAAGAAGGGTCTAGGTACCAAGTGCAGTTGAAACTAGGTACCAGACACATAAAAGACAGTTTGCACAAGAGGGGGAGGGACAGAGAAGAAAGCACAGGTTGCTCCGCGCAGTCTGCAGTCGAAGTATTACATAAGTCTCAATCTTGCAGTGACTCGAGACGAGTCACATGTGAGTGTTGGGGGTTTATTGGCCCTTGGTTATGGAAGAAAGCGAAGATTAAGGAATAAGAAAGACAAAGTACGAACTACGCGGGAAGCACACGAGCCGAGGAGGGGTCGAAGTGGCTAAATAAGTAGAAAAGAAAGAGCGAAGTAAAGGAAAAGCTAGCCATTGGAAGAGAAGATCTAGGAAGACAAAGCAGCAAAGAAGATGGATCGTAGACAAGTCAGCAAGCGGAAAAAGACACCAATGGGTGCTTTGGAGCACCTCGCGGAAAAGAAGGAAGGGCAGGCTGTCGAAGCCCTAAAAATGCAGGTCATGTGGACCTAGGGTTTTGACACCTAGACTTCGATCTAAGGTTGTTTGAGAATTCATGTAATGTATAAATAAAGGTCTAGAAGAGCCGAGAGGGTTGTTCATCATTGGTTATGATTATTGTTTATTATTATTGTTGGTGGTGGTGATAGCAATATTGAGTCTGTATTCTAGATCTTCAATTGGGTGCGAAGATCAACCCTACAGCTGGGTGTGCGGGGAGGGAGAGAAAGAGAAAGAGAGAGAAAAGTTTGCAACTAAGTGCACAGATAAACTGTATGTTTTCATCTAATAATATCAAGAAACACAGTTCTCTGGACGTAGCCCTAGGGAGAGGGTGAACCACGTAAATCTTGTTGTTCTTTGTGGTTGATGTTGTGCTAATTGCTATCTGTTATACTGTTATTACATGGTTGTTTTCCCTATTAAAGAGAGAATGTATAAGCTAACTTCGCGAAGCTAAGTGTAAGACTGTTAAGGAATCTCTGGGTTGTATTGAGTTGTTGTTATGGATTCACCTTGCCTTTCCTCTAGTTGTAGACACTTGTGTCCTGCAACCCCTCTATTGCTACTTCGGGTGAGACTTCATCTGCTTCGCAGGTGTTGCTGAAAGGGCTAATAGTTAGGGCTTGTTGGTGCGCCGTTAGAGTTGAACCTTGGGTCTGCCCTTGTGCCAACAAGTCATCAAATTCTTTTACAAATTATCTTTCCAGTTTTATAACATTGATGCAAGTAAATATTTGCTTAATGCACCATTTTGTCGTTCACATTGTTTCTAAATGATAATTGTAATTCATAATATTTTAAAATAATAATTTGAAGTAAAATTGTTAAGTTATTATTTCCCATTTTTAATTTAAGGTCGAAGTTTACCTTCTCTATAAAATAAAATAAAGGTTACAAAATAAATTATAATTAATAATTAATAATTTAAATGAAATTGTATTATTATTCAATAATCAATTATTATATTTTTAAAAATATATTATTAATATAGATGGTATCATTAATCTATCTATGTAAATAGATTACTCATGTTTATTTATTTTAAAGTAAATACAATTTTTATTTTTTATTTTTAAGAAGAAAATACATATTCTTAATTATAATATTTTTTTAAGAAGAAAATACATATTCTTAATTATAATAATTTTCATGTGATAAATATACACATACTGAAAAAACAATTAGTAGCACTGTGATCTCATTGGACATGGGTACCTACCAAAAGTCACATTCAATCTTTAAGGTCATATTATCTGCCAGAAAAGTTAAGAGTAAATGTCACTAAAGAAAAAACTCAGTCAATGCAAAGAGACATTGCTATAGGTCAGACATTTGACAGAGACTAATAAATGCTATAGGCCAGTGTCTTTGATAGAGACTAATAAAAAGTAGAGGTATAACACAAGTGTGTAGTGTGGAAGCCTTTTTATATCACTAGATTTCTCACGGTACTATTCGAATTTCTTATTTCTTCTCTTAATTGTACAGCTTTGGAAGCCTCTATTACATCAATGGATTGCTTACTATGTTATTCAAATTTATTGATAAGAGAGTGGTCAGTTTGGCATCTAATGGCGTAACAAAACAATATTAGATGCTTGTATACTTTATATATTTTGAGAAAGTGATATTAGATGATTATATTATTAGAACTGGTTGATCACAGACTGACCAGTTTGGTTTGTTAGCCTTTTTAAAAGCGATCTGTTGGTCCTTAGAATTCAATTAACACCGGTCAAAATCCATGGTTGTTTTGTGCCTAAAGGCATCCATAATCGATCCGCTCAGCAAAGAGGCTTGGTCAATGAGGAGAGTCGAATAAAAACAAAAATCCCATCGCCATTTTGCACTTACATTATCTAAAGTCTCCATAGAAGTACATGTTTCCTTGCAAAAGGAAATTATCCGAAGGTTTTAGATTCATGGGTATCTTAGTGGCATGATATAAATTAAAATAAATTATCGTCAACATAATTTAGATTTCATTATTATGTATCTCTTTTGAGGGTTGCGGACGCCCAACATCATCAGCACTATGCAACACCCCTTTCGTTCGTCGGTAAGACTTGATCAAACTACTTGGCCTGGTATACGCCTATACTTAGTCTCGTTTTTTAGTTATGTGTGTGCAACTCTTTATACTTAGTTATTTTTAGTAACAAGAAAATAAAGCACCCATATAATAACACAAGACTAAGTTTAGTTGTGGGTGTCGAGCTGATTTGTGCGTGTTGCTGACCAACCACACGTCGCAGCGTTCATCGCAAGTAACTTTGGTTCACTCCTCTTGGCGTGAAGAGCGCTTAAGAAGTCCGAGCTCATCCACATAACCGATTACTTCGTTCACAAGGTGGGTCGAGCATCCCCCTCCCCTGTCCGTTTGGTGGCTTCGCTGCGATCAAGTGCACGAGACTTGGGCGTGCGTTTGACCTTCCTTCTTGAGGTGTTACACCCTCCCCAACCCCAGTCCATTGTCGGCCTCGCAATCCAGGTTTTAGAGCTCCTTTTTGCATCACCCGGAACTCACGGATCTTGTGCTTCCATCACCAAAGTGCCTCTTCTCTTTCCCAACAACAATCTTCCATGGATCCACCTTTCCAATGAACAAAGTACTCATGTTGACGATTCCTACCAATCCCTGAAATCATGTACGCCAAGATCTCATCAACCTCTAACTCAGGTTGATCGACAATCATCGCTAGACTGCACGTGGGCTCGACTCTCTGCGGGTCCTCTGCATCGGTTCGACATGGCTTTAGCTGACTGATGTGAAAAACAGGGTGATGGGATCGCAAGTGACACGGGAGCTCCAACTTATAGCTGACTTCTACAATATTCTCAAGTATCTTGAAGGGACCTTGATACCTCCACACCGACGATGTAACCATCCCGGTTGGTGGCATGAATTGGTTCCTTCCCAAACCAATGAAGACCTGGTCACCTACATTGAGCTACAAATCGCGTCTCTCTTGGTCTGCCCACTGCTCCATCCTATCTTTCGCATTCGTCAAGTGCATGCGAGCTAGTTCCAACCAATCTTCCCAACTTGTCATGAATCCCAAAGCTAATGGATTTGTTCCATAATATCCTTGCATCACCGTGTGTGGGGTGATGGGTTTTTGTCCATTTGTCAATTTGAATGGACTGTAGCCCATTGTAGAAATCCTCTACAGGTTATAACTGAATTGTGCCACATCCAACAATTCTGGCCAATTCGCTTGATCCGTCCTCACATAGTGCCACAAGTAATTCTCCAATATGCCATTGATTCGTTCAGTCTGTCCATCTGTCTACGGATGGAAGATGGAGCTCATCAATAAATTTGTTCCGACAAGCTTGAACAATGTTGTCCAAAAATTCTCAGTGAACCTCGTGTCCCTGTTTGAAATGATGTTCAATGGAAGAACCCAATACTTCATTGCATGGTTGAAAAACATCTATGCCACCTCTTCCACCCCAAAGTTCTTCTTCATTGGGATAGAAACCACATACTTGGAAAAATGATCCACCACGACCATGATTTCTCTTTATTCCTGTGCGATCAGAAGTTGGGTGATGAAGTCCATCGACACACTTTCCCATGGTTTGTCTGGAATCAACAAAGTTTGTAACATACATGCTTGCATCCGAGTGTTAGTCTTGTCTTGTTGAAAAACAATACAAGTCTGGACATATTCTTCAACGTCTTTCTTCATGTGCTCCGAGAAGTACCTTCTCTCCAACAATGCCAATGTTCTCTGTTGCCCTGGGTGGCCAGCCTAGGAGGAGTCATGACATTCCTTGAAGAGCTCCTTTTGGAGATGACTTGTCTTAAGAATGTAGAGGTTCTCACCAAAATACAAGAGTCCATCACGCAAGAAAAACCTTATTGTCTTTCCTTCCTTCACCTACTTCATAATGTTCTTCGTTGTTGGATCAACCTGAATTCGTTCCTCAATCATGTTTCGCAACCCTGTCAACACACAAATCTGGCTCCCATCCATTGTAGTAGGAAACTCGCTTTCCTCAAGTGCAGCTAGTTGAGCCTTCCTACTCAAGGCATCGACAGTGGCATTGAGTTTGTCGGGCCTATACTCGATGGTCATGTCGAATTCGTCCAAGAAGTCTTGTCAACGCACCCACTTGGAAGACAACTTGGGTTGTGTAATGTGTTGCAAAGTAGCTCATCACCACATTATCTTTCTTGAACACAAAGGGATTTCCTAACAAGTAGTGTCTCCATACTTGTAGACAATGCAAAACAATGATCATTTCCTTCTCATGGACCGGATACCTTCGTTCGCGATCATGTAGATTCCTTCTCTCGAAAGCCACTGGGTTCCCATCCTACATCAAAACCCCTCCTATGGAAAAGTCTGAGGCATCTATATGCACTTCAAATGTTTTCTCAAAGTCTGAGAGCTTCAACACCGAGGCAAAGACAATCCTGCGTTTTAATTCTGCAAACGCAGTCTTGCTCTTTTTCATCCAATTCCAAGTTCTATCCTTCTTGAGAAATTATGTTAGTGGTGCAACGATCTCGGAATAGCCTTCTACAAATATTTGGTAGTAGTTGGCCAACCCTAGGAAGACCCTCACATCATGCATTGTGCGTGACTCCTCCCAATTTGCGATCGTAACAATCTTCGTTGGATCCATGTGAATGCTCCCTTGTTGTAACATCCCCGACCATCAACACCCTTGCCGGGCAACGCTACCCAAATACCTYGTCTTCAATAAACTAGCTCTGATACCAAAATGTAACGTTCCCAATTTGAAACGTCCYCGACGATCAACACCACTGTCGGGCAACGCCACAGAGGAACATACATATATCTATATAACATGCATTTCTAATGAATTTAAAACAAATAACACAGAGTTACTAATATCATACAGATTCAAATGGAACTAACAGTAATTCCTACATGCAACAGAACACATGATAACATTCAAGAATCATAGACATGCGTAACATACATAATTAAGCATGGGAATGATACTTATCTTTTAACTGGAGTAAAAAACACCAACTGTGTGCAGACCTTCCACGAACCTCCCAGCCTTAGACCACACTGCTCATCACTCTCATCATTAGGTCACCCCTGAGTTGGGACTAAACTCCACCGAGCAAGGGATTCCTAGGCTAGGCAAGGTCAATAGGAAAGTCACACAGTTTAAGAGGAAGGATTCTCTCCCAGGAGCCACTTACGCCCACTGCTCACAAACTCACATTCCCCACATGCTTGTCCCACCCCAGGAGTATACACCTTCACTGTCACACAATCCATCAACTGCTCCATGTCCCTTGCCTTGGACTTCACCAACAGGCTAGACCAGAATTCTCAGAGCTCTTTAGCAGCTATAGGACTCCTTCCAGGAGAACTCACCTCCTCAACACACTCTCTCACTTGGATATAGTTTCTCACGGGCCTGACAACCTGCTTCTTCGACCACAATAGCTAATTCGGGTAAGGCAAGGGATGACTTAGTAAATTACAGAGGTGCAAAATGGTCATGGGTTTAGCAATGGCAGAAATGGATGGCAATGAGCTTGATGAGTGCGTGAGTGAACTTGTGAGGAGAGATGGGAAGACTGGTCTATCATGTCCCAAAATGATGAAAGCATGAGCCAAACTCTAGGCGTGAAGCCCCCCCCCGCGTGAGCGAGCTTTTTCCCCTGTCCGTGCGTGAGTGCTTGAGCGAGTGAGCGGGTGCGTGAGAGTGTCTGTGTCCCCCCTAGCAACACCAAGAATTCCCCCTTAAGTCTTCATGTGCCTGAGCCGACACCTTTCGCTCAGGAAGCACGTTCCTTTCCTTTTGGAAGTCACTTGTCCTTCCCCAGGAACTTAGGATAAAAACATATCCTTTTAAACAACCTTTGAAATAATAATAATAAATTATTATTCTCTTGGACTTAAGCCCTTAGGCTTAGCCCCTCTTTCTAACCTCTCAACCCCTCTCCCTTACCCAGCCTAGTGGAAATTAGTCCCCCATCACTCTTTCTTCGTGGTCAGTCTACACGCATCGATGTTTTTATATTAATAATATGAATATTTACATGTACAAAACATGCTCTTGGACTTTAACACCTAGGCTCTCCAGCCTACTCACACATAAGCCTACCAGCTTATAATTTCTCAGCTCACCAGCCTACAAAACATGTTTACAATTCATAAAAAAATTGGGGCTCGTCCTTGGGGTATTACACTTGTCCCATCCAATGGCCAAGAAAGGGTATTTCGGTCTGCCCAAAAACGCACTTGGATTTCTTCAAGAACAACTGATGCTTTCACAACGCCTAACATACTTCCTCCAAGTGTTTCTCATGTTCCTCCATACTCTTGTTGAACACAACGATATCATCTAAATACACCACCACAAACATGTCCAAGAAGGGCCTGAGCATGTCATTCATCAATGTACAAGAAGTGGTTGGAACATTACATAAACTGAACAACATCACTAAGAACTAAAAGATTTTGTAACGTGTCACCATTGTTGTCTTTGGTTCATCTCCCTCCGTTATCCGAACCTGATAATAACCATGTCTCAAGTCCAATTTCGAAAATACCTTGGCTTTGGCTAGCTTGTCAAAATAGTCTGCAGCTAATGGCAAAGGATATCGATTCTTTGTTGTTTTCTTTTTCAATGACCTATAGTCAAGGCACATCCTCAGTTCCATCATGCCCTTCTTCTTTTGAAAGAGGATTGGGGCATCATATGGGGACCTAGAAGGTCGAATGAAGCCTACATCAATCAACTCCTTCAACTGTTTCTTCAATTCTTCCAACTCGGGTTTGAACAATCAATAAGTAACTTTTGCGAGTGGTTGCAGCCCCAACTCTAGCTCGATTTGGTGGTCGACGACGCACCTGGGTGGAAGATTCTTAGGAAACTCGTCCAACATCTGATCCTCAAAATTATCCAATAGATTGGAGAGTTTCAGTGGAATATGCGTCCCCACTCCATCATCGTCCTCAATCTCCCAAATCACTACAACATAAATCTATGAATTAGATCGTCTCGTTGCTTTCTTCATGCTTAATGTAGAGACGATATGCACTCCACTTTCAGGCTTCCATGCGGTTGTGCACACAATCCACGTCTTTCGTTCACTCACTATAACCATCTTGTCTAGCCATGGCACCGGAACAACCTTGTTCCTCCTAAGTAAGTCTTTCCCAAGAATGACTTCAAAGTCGTCCATTGGAAAAATCATAAATCTTGCTCGTACTTTCCATTCATCCAACTGCACATGGACCAGTGACGCAACTCATCTTGCCTTCCTTGCCTTATAATTTACAGCGTTCACTTCTGTTTTACTTGTTGTTACTTTGAGACCGAGCTCCTTAGTTAACTCTGCCTTCAAAAAGTTGTGCGAAGCCCCTGTGTCAACAAGTGTTTGAATTGTTTTGTCGTTGATGATCATGTAAAAAAAACACAGTTTATGCATGCTTTTTCCTTGGCCACCCAACACACCAATCTATTTTCTGCCAACAAACCCTTGCCATGCCTCATGCATTCCATCAAATGAATATCAACAACTTTCATAGTTCACTGCCCCCTTTCCTTCGCAACTTTCACCCAGCTTCGTAAGCTTCTGTCCAACTCGCCTCATAACTAAGACAACACTCTTAGACATCCTAGGATGTGGCCGAGCACTACATTCATCCACAACTTGTTGCAACCTGCCATTGTTAATCGTTTACTTCTTTCAAAAACCTGTGCGAGCCAAACAACATCGAAATGTTTTCACTTTTGCCAATTCGAGCTCTTTTTGGCATGTTGTCCAATGATCGACCAACTCTGTCTTTGTGCACTCTGAAACCATCTGTCACGGTGCTACAGATCTCGGTGGGGTTGCAGACGCCCAACATCATCAACACCATGTGACACCGACACCTTTCGTTTGTCAGTAAGACCTGATCGAACTACTTGGCCCAGGCTACGCCTATACTTAGTCTCATTTCTTAGTTATGTGTGTGCAACTCTTTATACTTAGTCATTTTTATTAACAAGAAAAGAAAGCATCCATACAACAACACAAGATGAAACTTAGTTCATGGGCAGCCAAACTGGCCTAATACCCAACAATGCCTTATAAAAGATAAAATTGCAGTGTGACGAGCTAACTCGTGCCACACAAAGAAGAGAGTTACAAGAACAGACCAACCGAACTGCCCTTGGGCGCTCCTTCTCCGTCACCTCAACCAAAAACCGAAAATTTTTGCTCCCCTTCATGCTTCATGCTTGGTGCCTACGATTCTCACCCTTCCTTTTCTACATCCTTGCTCGACTCAAGCCTCCTTGCCAAACTTGGTTTGAATAACTTCCTCTCTCTGGCTTATAAAGGGCGCCCAACAGGCGCTCCCTCTTTTCCACCACAACACACCATCCATCTTTCATTGGGCTGACTTGTCCCATGGGTGCACCCCCCATGGACTTCCACCAATCGTGAATCACCCATGCGAGTCGACTTCGGTTTTTCCTTCGTTTGTGGCCGTCGATTTGACTTGCGCGCGTTGTTGACCAACCACACATCGCAACGTTCATCACAAGTAACTTTGGTTCGCTCCTCATGGTGCGACGAGCACCCAAGAAGTCTGAGCCCGTCCACATAACCAATTACTTCATTCACAAGGTGGGTCAGACATCCCCCTCGCCCATCCGTTTGGTGGCTTCGTTGTGATCGAGTGCACGAGACTTGGGCACGCGATTGACCTTTCTTCATGAGGTGTTACAATCAGACTAAGGAATCATATCAATATCTTTAACATTAAAATAAATTATCATTAAAAGAAACATACTATCAACATCTTAATCTTAAATAAATAAAAATTCGGATAAATTATCATCAATATAGTTTAGGACCTTGTTTGGCGTTTATTTTACTTTATTATTACATGAAACTGAGTCAAATTATTATCAACATAATTAAAACTTTTGTTTAACATTTGTATTTTTTAATTGCATATAAACTTTTTGACAAAATAACATAATTAAAATTTTTATTTAACATTTGTGTTTTTTAATTACATTTTTTAATGGCACATAAACTTTTTGTCAAAATATAAATTTATAAAATTTAAGCAAGGTTGTGATTTGTATTTTATTTTAAAATTAAAGTAAATTATTATCGACACAATTTAGTATTTTGTTTAATATTATATTTTTAATAGTATATAAAATTTTTGTCAAACCAAGTGAATTTATAAAAGCCATTAAACTAAATTTATAATAAATGTATTACAATTAATATGTTAATTTAAATTTATAATAAATTTACAATTCATATGTTAATTTTAAATTAAAAATCAAAATAAATTGTTTATTTTGTATTAGAATTGATAGGTTAATTTAAATTTATAATAAATGTATTATTATTCATATGTTAATTTTAAATTCTACTAAATTAAAATAAATTGTCTATTTTCCTAATTATATATAAGTTCCATAAAACTAAATAATAATAAGAATAAACATAAAAATTATACAAATGGCATATATTGGTGTGAGAAGATGTAAGAGGTTCTACAAGTATATTTGATATAGAATAAAAGAGCATGGTTGATATTAAGTATTAAATAAAATAATTCTTATTTAATCATTGCTTAAACATAGTTGTTAAAATCTAGATTAACAATTATGAATTTTTTTAATAGAATTGATATTATTTTAATTTTAAAATATTTTAAGATACATATATTTATAAAATTTGTAATACATTGAAAATTAATTTTTTTCAATTAACCTATTTTATTTATAATATAATATAATTTATTTAATTTAATTATTTTGAAATATTTAATAATTTAAAAATAAATTTGAATATAATATTTTTATTTTTAATTAATACATAATTAATATTATTAAAAATTCATAATTTAATTACTATTTCAAATTTATTTACAAATATAAATAATATATAACTAATTTGTTTATTTTGTTTTTTCTTATTTAAATTTATTTATTTTTTCTTAACTYATTATTGTTTATTTTGGTTTTTCTTATTTAAATTTATATCATATTTTCTTAACTTATTATGAAAGTTACTCGAAAATGAAATTACTCATCCACATATTATTGAGGTAATTTGTAGTGCAAAATTCACTCTTTTAAATATAATGATGGCTATTTATTCACTATCATACAGTTTTAGTTTTAGAGTAATTTGAAACTTTTAAAAATATAAGTTTGTATACTATTATTTTTTATTAATTTTTATTTTTTTGTCATTAAAATGTACTTATTATTCAGGTGATTTTTACTGTAGAATTCATTTTTAACTATTTGTTTAGTTTTTTTTTAAATATAATTTTGTATTTTTTTTTATCATTAAATTATAGTAACATATTTAATTATGTTTTTTTATTTATTATTTTTCTCATTTTTATTATATAATTTTAAAATAATATCAAAATTTTAAAAATATAATTTTGTATTTTTTTTATCATTAAATTATAATAACATATTTAATTATATTTTTTCTATTCTTTATTATTATTAAATTATAGTAACATATAAAGTAGGTGAAGATGGGAATGGGGTAATATTAAAAAAATAAATTGAAATTTATAGATATCTCGAAAGATCCGATTGTCAAGTTTAATTTTTAATATTTCATGTATCCAAATTTCCACACAAAATAAAATTTATATATACCTTATACCATATCAAAATTTATATGTTATACCATATCAAATCTATATTAAACATGAAATTAAATTATATATAAAGATTGTTATCATACTTAAAATGCCATATAAAAAATGGAGTGACACAAAACAAATTAATAAATACATTAGTTATTCAATAATAAATTAAAAATGGGTAACATGAACCGTCTCATGTAACTTATTGAGTTTTTGGTGGGATCCACTTCATAGGGTCATGGCTAGTGCCTTATCATGTTGGTATTAATATTTATTTTTCTTATTATATTTTTTATGAATTGTTTTTACTATGGACTCTTAGTTAATGATTGAAAAGATTTTAGCTTAAGTTAATGGTTGTCAAGAAAATTTCATATGCAATAGAATTAGTATTTTGGTTTTTTTATTTTGTTTATGTTTTTAATTAATTTAAAATTATGTTAAATTTTATAGAAATTATTCTCATGTGTTTAGGTTGTTCCTTATGATTTTATCTAGATGTATTGTAGCTTTAATGTAATGTGTGTAGGTTGAGGGACTTATTAGAGGATCTTATTTTCAGTTCAATTTTTCATAATAAGGTAGTTTTTATATTGAATTATGAAGATAATTTCATGAAAGAAAAAGAATTACAAGAATTTATTTTGAAGATGACTCCATAGCCCAACGGAGAAGGTAATTGGTCTTGAGATTCAAGTGTTCTCAGCAACCCACAGGGGGTCATTGTCTTGCAGTTGGAGCTAGTTGTTCACCAAAATTTGGTCATCTTTATTTCTCTGCTATTGGATTCATAAAAATCATTGATATCAAAAGAAGACATTTTTGAACATTTATAATTTCACTCTACAGTCCCGAGTCTCAGCTTCACCACGCTTTTTTCGAATCATAAATTTGTTTCTGTATGCTTAAGTTACTCAAGATCTTGTCTAGAGGTCCTATTTTGAAGAATATTTTTAAGTATCATGTTCGCCTCTCCTCTCCTATATTGCAATGCTACCATACTTAAAATTTTCACTCAACGTCTATCTCTCCATACTTATTCATTTTTTAGTATTCATGGGTTCACGGGTTGGCAGACTCATACATCCCCTCAGCTCCTTACACTTCCTCACCCCCACTCTCGCTGCCTACATTTCTCCTCCCTCACTCTCGTCATATATATTTCTCCCCTTTCCCTCGAACTACTCACAATTCTCGTCGGGTTCGCGAACACCAATCATCTCTCACTACCTTATTCATCTCACTCCCCAAACTGCCAACCCGTCCCTGCAACCTAAAAACTACCCCTTTCACTTCCACTACCTACAATTTTCCCTTCACTTACCCTTCCGCCTGATTTCCCATACTTAACCATTATTCCAAAGTTTTCCCGTTTTAAATCATGAACCAATAAGAACATTCCACATGGAAGCATGTAATTGTGACACATGACAACTCGTGGAGGGAGACACGTGGAATATTATTATTAGAGACACGTGGAAATTTATTACAAAGACACATGGAAGTATATGAATGGATGATTCATCAATGACTGGGCATGAGATGGACGACAACAGGATTCCAAAATTATTATTTTATTCGACAATTTTCCAAGGGTCGAATCCTCCAAGCTCCATAATTTCCTCTCTTCTCGTGTATCTTGCTAAGTTATCAAACACTTAGTATTATATATCATGAAAAATATAATATCCCAATGCACGTGGGATAGAATTTTTAACCAAAAAGTCAAATTTTATGAATGGAAGCACGAAAAACAATCCAAGGGTTGAGATCTGCCCATCAACTTTGATCGATGGTGGTTGAGGGTTGATCTTACAGAGGCCATAACTTGAGCTCTAGGTGTCGGAATAACGCAAAATTTATACCGTCGAAAATCTATTTCAGCATAGAAGATGGTGGTACAGGTTTCAAATGTTGAAAGTTGATAAATGTTTCTCAGAAATTAAAATATCTGTCAGCTTCATTTTTAACTGGCCTACATGACAACTCAACTTCACGAGCTCATATCTTGAGATATGGGCGACGGATTTGGAAACATTTTATATCATTGGGAAGCTGCGATGATGCAGAGAACTTCATAAGTGGTTTTCATGGATAAAAAGTTGGTTTTAACTTCTAGAAAATTAAATTATAGACGTCCTATTTTGATGAAAAATAATCAATTTAAAAAAAAACTTTTATTAAAAAAGGAGAGGGACACAATTTCAATATAATGTTATTAATGATGTGAATTCATTAAAGAGGAATTCATGAGACATTGATTAAAGGGAATGTTTCAATAAGTAACGTGTACATAAATTTCTAGAAGGAGAAACCCTAACTACTCAAGTAGTTAGAAAATCTCTTCTTAAAAAGGGAAGAGAGGCTTCATCAAAAGGCCAATATTCAGTATTTTCAGAGGGGCAGGGAAGAAGATCAGAGGACACAATCAAGCTTCTGATCAAAAGAAAGAAATCTCCATGTTCTCCATTTTTATATATATAGATATATTCTTCTACACCAATTCTCATAGTTTTATGCTCGAATCTCAGAGTTGGGCACAAGGTTGAGTTGTTGAGTGTTCTTCTTATATTCTTCTAAGATATTTTCTTATATGATCATGGAGTATTTGAAACCACCTATATGTTTGTCAAAGCTTTTGCAATGAAGAAAATATTTCATAAATAAAACTCCACAATTAAAGAATTGCTCCGGGGTTGATCTCGACTATTCTTTGTAACCCTGTTTTCAGAATATAAAGTATTTGAGGTTGAATAGGTATCAAATTATCTTTTGATCTTGATTGCAGTACTCTGTTAAAATTCTTTGAGATGATCAAATCATTCTCTCCTATGAAGAATATATGGATGTATTTATATATTATTAAGAAGATTTTGTGTGATGTTGATCACAATTTAATTCTGATGTTGAAGCCCTCCTTCGATATTTTCTAATTAAAATACTTTTGCTGCACATAAAGATCATATTGGGTTATTGAACAACCATTCTCATATAAATCCAAGAAATAAATATTTGGTGTTTGTTTTCTAGCACTCTCCCTACTCCAAGATATTCAAAGATATATCTTTTAACCAAAGAGGAGGACCACCTCTCTAAAAACGAAGGGGGAGTAATTTCCTCATGAGGTTTCCGTTTTGGTCATGACGGATTCGACCGTCAACAATTGGTCAAACCTCGAAAAGGTTATTCTAATATTATTGTATAAATTGAATCAAATAAATTAGTATTTTATCTGTGTCCTTATTGTAAAACTCAAAACAACCCCTCCTAGGGTTACGTCGTTTAAGGATTTAATTATGTGTATAAATAGAGGTTGAGTTCCTCTCATTTGTACACACACAACTCGCCTTCTCTTTTGTATTTGGAGCATAGAAAGGAAGGTCTAGTGCATGAGGTATTGGTTTCTTGGTCTTGGTCTATTTGTGGAGATCTATAACGTTACATTGTACTGGTTGAAGGAATCTATACTGAAGAATTGGTTATTGGGTTTTCTCCCCCCTAAGGGTTTCCCAAGATACATCTTGTGTTCTATGATTGTTTATCTTTCAGTGATCCTATTACATACAATTTTTAATGAATGTTAAATAATATAACTGTAAATTCTAAAATTCTAACACGAACGAGGATTATGGTTGTTAGATGATTTGAATGAACTAGAATTTTGTATTAAGCGGTTTCGACTGTGCCCTTTTTAATGAATAAAAGTCCTCCAGTTTCTATGGAAAAAAAACAACCCCCTTCTCCCCATTCAAATTTCCCATGCATGCATGATAGAAAGAGAATTCCAATTCAACTTCATTCCTAGTTCCAAGAATGTATGGGAGAAAACTTGCTAGTTTTTAGGGAAGGATGGCTTAAATTGCGGAATTTGTTTCCTCCACTTCTCTTAACTCTTTTAACTTTGCAACTTATATTTTGAAATGGTGAAGATTCAAGTTAACATAAGGTAGAATGTTTTAGGCATAAACCCCCCTTAGACCCCCTCACCTTTCCCCTCGTGTGGTATCATAGCCCCTATAGGCACTCAAGCTCAGTTGGTCTTAATATTCTTCTTTATTAATTACAAAATAAAATAATTACAATAATTAAAAGGATCAACCAAGATATTACACTTATTGGGTAAAAATGAGGCAAACTCTCTCTGAAATATTTTCTCGAAAAAAAAAAAAAGTCAATTAAAACAACAAATTATGCACCAATTTTCATAAAATTGCAACTTCAAGAAGGGCCAAGCCTTGCAAATTTTAAATATCATCTATTAGGCTTTCTACTAATGGATTCATGTTCCAATCTAACTTGTAATGATATAAGAATTGTGGCTTTTCATTAAAAATAAGTATTTATTAATAATTTTGTTCAAAACTTTATCCCTTAAAAATTGTGTTGTTCTCAAAATCACCTTAAATGAAAATTAAATATTATAAAATTTACAATACTGAAAAAATAGAAAAAGTCACATTGGACCTCCTTGTAGTGCACTCTTTAAAAGTGTATTTTTAGTTTTCTGAGTAATGATCACATTAAAAATAAAACTGGTTCCCACATAAATGTGTTAAGATGACACTATTTTTTTTTGTTTTATGCTATTTCAATAAATAATAACAAATAGATTTTATATTTGGAAAATCACAAAATATATTTTTTTCACTAATGCAACATGTTTAGATTTTAAACACACACACACACACACACACACACACACTTAAAAAAAAAAACTAGACACCCCATAGGTCACTCATTATCCTCACCTAAAATTTTAAAGTATATGCAATCTATAAACAAAAAAATTATCCCATTATATGTACATAATTTTTTTTTTGAATGAGTATGAAGGTAAGACAATCCTCTACAAATATCATTTTTACTTCAAATTGAAATTATGAAAGAAAACATGAGTTTAGAGGGGTTGAAGTTGAAGAAACAAGAAAATTTACAGTTTTCTTCATAAAAAAACAAGTAAAAGTGTTGTCCATTTTCTTCATAAAAAACAAGTAAAAGTGTTGTCATTTTCATGGTTTCACCCTGCTATGAGCCTCAATTTCTCTATGCAAATAAGAAATTGTTGGGATTCTAAAGATTGAAGGGTAGATTTAAAATCTGCAAGTAGTTGAAGGTATCTCTAGTAGTGGTTAGAGTTTTAATTTCAAGGGAGAAGGTTGCAAATTAAAAGTGCATACATGGTATTCAAAAGAAGTGAAAACATTAGGAGCAGCAATAGAATAAGGTCTTGTAAGGAATAATAATTAGACGAGTTAAGGATATTAACGACTTAGTTATAAACCTTGGAGGCAATGGAAGGAATAGATCAAAAGAAAGAGAGAAATAAGTTGGCTAAAGAGAAGATAGTTAGCAAGGGTATGAATTCGAAGACTTTGAAGGGGAAAATAAGATTTCATAAGGAAGCTAAGGTTATGACATCATTGAAGTGAATGCTAGTGAGAATAGATATCTTTGAGCAAGTTGAAGAAGCCTTCTATACATAGGAGATGAAGAAATATCTTCACACAGTGGAGATGAGAGAAAAGGAAGAGAAAGAGGCGATTGAATTCTTGCCACGATGTGAGGAGGATGGTGATGTTAAATTCATCATTTGTGCACCTAAGGATGGAGAGTCCTTGGAGGACATGGCCATTAACATAGTAGATTTAAATAACTCATTTAATGTTTGTGAATGTGTAGGTGTAGGTGAAGACAAAAGCAAGGATATGGTTGTTGCAATTGAAGAAGAAACATCAATGAGGCCATTGTAGTATTCAAGGTAAACTTCAGAACAAATGACAACCATGAACCACTGCAAGAATGGAAGAGGAAAATGTTTTGTGACTGGTAGTGAAGGAAGAAGTGGCCATATTGTCAAGGGATGAAAGAGAATGAAACCATGGAAAATTTGCAAATTTCGAAGGCCTACTCAAAGGTGAACTATTGAAAGTTGTGTTGCAATAACAGGGGATCAAAAGCCTACAACAATAGAGAATGTTGTAGAGGAAGATAAATGAATTGAAGAGGAAATAGATTTGAAGTCTATGTAAGTAAATGGAACCCATAAAGACGTTTCCATAGTCAATTTTCATTATGAAGGTGGAGACACCTACATCTAAGAGGAGAATGAGAATGAGAAGAAGGACCATATGAAGGATGGACATACAAATAATGAGATTTCCATAGCCATAGGGGGAGAAATGGAAGAGAAGCCAATGCTAAAAGTTGCAAATGCAACAATGAATGCTCCAAAGAGACAGAAAGAGGATCTAGAAGGAGTCCTCGTTTTATCTGATCACTTTTTGTTTTAAGAGTATGTAGGGGTAAACAAAAAAATTGAGGCTAAAAGAGAACATAAAGAAGGGCACCATGATGGACTGCCAACACTCCTAAGTAGAATGAGAAAAGAAGAAAATAAAGACAATGAAAGCAAGTTGAGTTTAAAATAATCAAAAGTAGAATAATACCCTTGTGTTTATGCAAAAGTAGTTGAATTTGATTATGAGCATGCCATTAAATGCATTCCCATGGAAGAAGATGAGGAACAAGAGCTTGCAACCAACATTCAAGGAGAAAACCAAGTAGTGCATGTCATTGATTTCACACTAGAGAAGGAAGATATGGTGGAAGAAACCCTTGTAGCTACATGTATGCAAGGAAGGTTGTGTTAATGGCCCAGGAAGAAAAGGGAATTGAGATTTCAAGTGCAATTGGAAAGATAAAAGGCACAAGGGATAGTGCAGAGTTGGATACAAAGTGGAATTACTCCATGAGAAATTTATTTGCAACAAAGAAGGGTTTGTGAATATGTAAGAAATCCATCGGAAGCAAAGTTCATGATCGAGAGTGGTTTAAGGTGTGGAGTTAGAGGAAGAAACAAAAGAGGCATAATCTTTCTTATGTGCATGTCAAAATGCAACATATACCTCAAGGGAGAAACAATGAAGTTTTTAGTAGAAACTTGTGACCTTAGGATGTGGTCACACTCTTCTCTTACTTTAGTAGTTTAATGCAAGGGCATCGTATCCTCCACCATCAATTCATGCCTCCATGTAACAACGTGGATCATGTAACAATGTCAACCCCTTTCCCATCCACATACCATTGGACCATTGGATCTCTACCTCCTCATTTGACAATTCATGTCCCCTTGACATGTTTTTTTTCACATGTTTAATTTTGGTGGGGTTGAGGTGAAAGAGCCATGTGGCTCTTATAGATATTTGAATAACGTTATTGAAATATTAATAGGTGTGTTATTGAACTTTAATGAAATGGGAATAAGTTTTGTGAAGAGAATTAATCACACAAAAATAGAGAAGAGAATAGGAAGAAGAAAGACATGGGAAGAATAGAAAAAAAAGAAATGAATAAGAGGAGAAGAAAATGGAAGGAGAGGATGCTATCATTGAAAAGAGTCACTTACGAAGGAAGAAGAGTGGAGAGGAAGAAGAGGTAGCTTGGAGTGTCACCTAGCCATGAACACTAAACCCAGATAAATAAATGTTTTTATTTTTATTTTTAAACTATTTCCATTTCTATACTAATATGAACACTAAACGAATAAATAAATGTTTTTATTTTTATTTTTTTAAACTATTTCCATTTCTATTTTTAATTTCAAAAATGATGTACCCGTGGAAACTTAGTGATATCAATAGCTAGTGGTAAAGAAGAATTGAAATATCTATTTCAAGAAAATGATGTACCCCGTGGAAAATTAGTGATATCAATAGCTCGTGGTAAAGAAGAATTGAAATATCTATTTCAAGAAATTTCAAAGAGTTTTGATGTTTAAGAATATAACAATAATAACAAAAAAATGCACAACTTATTCCTAAACTTTCACAATTTTTTTTAAATGTATTAATATGATCAAATTAATCGATGGCCATGTCTTGTGGTGTGGGCCGGGATTAACAGTTTAATTAATATTTTAAAATAATAATATACTAAACTAAATGAATATATAATATATTCCATGATATTTTGGCACACTTAATTCCACATCTAATAGAAATAATTTCATATCAAGATTGACCAAGAGCTTGAGGCATGCCCGGCCCACCCAAGCTATATATGACAAATCAGAGTCTGACCCCACGGACCAGATCTATTATTCTACAAAGATAAATCCACTGAAAGCAATATCCATTGAACCATGTTGCGCATAGATCCGCAACATTTCGGTTCATCCATTCTCCTCCTCATCATCAATTACCCATTAACCCGCTTCAGTTATTGGCCAAGCCTGGTTACTGTGAAGAAAATATATTGTTGGCTAAAGTTGCCACTGCATGACTGAAATCGGCCCTGTCGTTACAGTGAAGACTCTGTTGGTGAATTCTCTGAGCGCAGTATCATTCACTTGGCAGAACATGCTCTCCCATCCAGGAGGCTCAATCGCCTCATTACCGAGACCCGGAGCCCTGTCCTGAGACGAAGGGTTCTTCGATTCTTTCCAATCCGCGACATAAGCTGAGACTCTTCTCCTGAACTTGACCTTGAATTCACTCCATGCCTGATATTTATAATGGTTTATCACGGCCTCTGACGATGCTAGGCGAATGGTCTTGTAACCAGACTTCAGCTTAAAGTGGTGTATTGCATTCAGTAACGAAGGAGAGAGCGCGTCCAGGAGAACGATGGACTTGTGACGCAGCTCAAAATTTTGCCTGCACGTGTAGCCTTGAGTAACCCCTTGGGGAGGATGGCTTTTCAGATAGGAGGGGCCGAAGTTCCTGCAATTTATAGACACTTGCCCTATTATTGGACTGCCAGATGAAGAAGACGTGGAATTGATCATCTGGGTTGTTTTATTCATAAGCAAGAGTCCAAGAGCATTGGAAGTAGAATTGGGCCACTGGTTTAACCATCGAGGAGAGAATACAAATTCATCAATGTCTGTGAACATAACCCAATGGCAACTATTTCTGGCCTGCAAAGCACAGCGTGCAAATCCGGCTTCCTGAGTCTTAGCCCAAGGCCATGGCTGGCGCATCACGTTATAGCCGCTGTCTGCCATATATTCTATTATTTCTTCCAAATTGTCGTCGCTGTTGTTGTCGTAGATGAAGAATTGTTCCAGACCCAAGTGTGAGTGATAAACAATCCACTCCTTGAGAAATTTCGCTCCATTGAATACCATGGTGCAGGCGCATAGCTGCAGCTTCCTCGATTTTTTTGGTAATATGTGAAATATATGATCAGGATGGTAATACGCTACCGAAGGAAGTTGGAAACGGTTGTTCTCAGGGATTGATTTGAGGGTGACTTTGGCACCAACAAGCGCAGGTCGGAGGCGTTTCTCCGGTTGCTTGCACCTGAAAATCTCCTGAGAAGACACCGTTACGGCAGTCTCCACGGTATTGTTGAAGACACATCGAAGATTTCGGGGCTTAGCGTTGATGCCCTGCCTTTCATTGATTCCCTTGGCGAATAAAATCAGATCATCGGCATATTCATCACCCTGAACACTGCTCTCGTAAACCAGAGAATTCCACTTAACGGTACGATGAGATACAGTCTCCGCCAATAGGGGCAAAAATGGGTATAAGATGTTCCCGTTAGAGCTGGTTAACGCAATTGTGCCGTTCCCGCCTGCTTTCAACCGGAAATCAACCCAATTGAGATCCCCCAGCGGGCATCTGACGGCCGCTCGTCTCTGTAAATAATCTATTCCCTTCACTGGTGCGCTAAATTGGTCCGAGAAAACACAACGAAGCCGCGATTTAGGAGGGAATATATCGATAGAATTTACAGAACTGAGTGGCAATGGCATCTGAATCAGTAGCACTACCTCGTCCTCGGAAAGCAGAACGACGTCTTGTATATACAGATTCTTGCCAATATTATTAATGTTTCTGAGATTGGTCCGCGCTACGATTCCTCCCTCGTTCCTGGACAGTGCCGCGTTGTGCCGGCTGCCATACAGTAAAAACAGAGATGCTCTCAGGCTTCGATTTTCCGATGGGGTACCCGAAATTTCCACTGCGAACCGCCCAAATAACAAAAGCAGAAGATTAGAAATTGCTTTTGCTCCAAGAAGAGCAAGGTACTTTAAAGATTTACAGCCTGAACCAACGAAACATGAGATCCTACAAAATATTTTCTAGTCTAATACTCTTTAAAATAAAATAGCTTGAAGGAAACATTCACCTCTGTAGACCTCATGGGTTGTCAAGCCCAAAATTATAGCGCAGAGCAGCAGAGGAAAAAGGATCCTGTACCGACGCATCCTAACTTGAAAATTGAAATTACTGATCCTCCTCATTTCCTTGTGAAGTATATCTTCACCAAATTATCAGCTCGAATGATGAGATGCTTGCGTGTGTTGTGGTGGATTGGAAATCATATTTAATTTTTTTTTGTCAACGTCCGATTTTAAGCGCGACTATGAGAGGCGGAGCGGCGGCGGCGGCGGCGGTGGCCGAAATGTAAAAGCCATTCGAGTAGTTTAGTGAGGAAGTGGAATACGTTAACATATGTTCTATGTCATCGAGGTCGAATGAAAGTTGAGCATGGTTTATCATTTTTTATTTTAAGAAGTTGAAGTATGCTAATCTATGTTGTTGAATAAAAGTTTAGTGGTATACGAATTGTTATAAGAATGTCGGTTGATTAATCATTATTATTAAAAATCAAATTTTTTAAGATTGTGAGTTGAATCAATATTATTATAAAAAAATTAGTGTATTTGAAATGATTTACTTGTCATTTTTATAAAAAAAATTAGTGTATTTGAAATGATTTACTTGTCATTTTTAAGAAGCAAATTTTTTTTTTCACAAATTTTATTGCTTATTAATTTATTTCTTTATATTAAAAGATAAATTTATTAAACTAATATCCCTTAAAATAAGCAGATTTTCATTTTTACCAAATTTTATTGCTTATTAAATTATTAATTTATTTTCTTATATTAAAAGACAATTTTACTAAACTAATATCACTTAAAATAAGCAGATTTTCATTTTTACCAAATTTTATTGATTATGAGACTATTAATTAATTTATTTTATATTAAAAGAAATTAAAAAACAATTTTAATAAACTAATATCCCTTAAAATTAAAATCACATTTTTTTACTAACGTTTAACCTTGATCTCCAAAAACAAACAATACTTCAATTACAATAAACTTTTATCAAAATATTTTAAAAAAATCATATAACTCTAAATTATTTTTAAAAAATAATTAAAATATTTACACAAATTCGATCAAATATTCTGAGTCAGACTTACATTACCATCGAAGTTTGGTATATGCTAAGCGTGACATAAGTTTGATGATATCAAATGAATTCACTCGAATAAGCAATCACATCATCTTGCATCATTATTATTAAATTGAATAAGGAATTATTATTAAATTGAATTCGAATCCATCACATTATCTTACCTCATCTCCAATGGTTTACCTATGAACCAAATTATTAATTTTGTTAAATAAGTAGGATTGGAGTTATCTTAAATAGTTAATAATTTTGTTAACTAAGTAGGGTTGGAGTAAATTAATCTTATAATAATTATGAATCAAATTATTCATTTTGTTAAATAAGATTGGAGTAGATTAATTTTACAATCGAGTGTTTTTTCCAAATAAAAAATAGGTATTGTCTAATTATTTTAGGTTTTTATTATTTTTTTTGGAATTGGTGGGCACTCCAATTATACAGTCTTAGCCACTCAAATCTGGAGATCCAACAAATGTAAACATAAAATATACCCTAAAAAAAACCAAAACTTAGAAATAAAGACTACTGATAAAAAAAAAAAAAAATGTGTTTAAAATTTCAAAAATAACTTGAATTTCATATTTGACAAATTTTATGGACAACAAAATTTTGTTAAAAAACTTTGCTATATTTTAAATCTACTCAAATTCGAAAAACCAATCAAAATTTACAATTAGCCTACTTTATTAATCAACTTTTTATTAAGTTGACTTAAAACTTTCTAAATAATCACCATGGTCAAACCATTAATTAGTTAAAGTTAATAGCCTTTCAAATCTTATTTAAATATCACAATATCCCTTACACAAAACCGCCTGACTTCTTAAATGGACAATCTCTTTCAAACCATTGAATACACTTAATGTTGGCATAATCAACCTTCTATTAAATTGGCTTAAAACTTTCCAAATAATCACCATTGGTAAAACCATTAATTAGTTAAAGTTAATAACCTTTCAAATCTTATTTAAATATATATATTTTTTATATTTAAAATAATTAGTTTTTATTAATTATAATAAAATAATTAATTACTTTTTAAATATTAAGCTTATATCAATTATAATCAATCAATTATACTTATAATTAAATATCTATTAAAATTGCTACTTGGTTCAAAACCCATCAAGTAGTTGTGCGCTTAGTGGGTATATGAAAGGACAATTCTAAACAACTTTTCAAAAAATGCAACTATTAACGTATTATCTCATTCGTGCTTTAACAAGTGGTGAGTTTAATATTTTTTTTTGGAAACCATGTGTAGTATTCTTTATGCCCACATTTAAGGTTAAGTGATGTAGCGCATTTTAAGAGTCGTGAGATACTCATTGATTTTTTCACTCTGTACATTAAGTGTTTTTTTTTTAATTAATTAGCTTTATATTAATTTATCACAGTGAAGAGTATACATAAAAAAATTTGTGAGGTGTCCCATGAGAAAGCAGGTTCACAACACTTTCTAAAAGACATAGCAAAATGATATTATCGATTAAACTATAAAAGAGAGATTAAAACATAAATTTTAAAAAAGTTATTATATACCTACTAAATTTATTAGCGAAAGACATAAGGGCTGCCCTTATGAAATCAATAAGGTGCTTACAAGTTCAATATGTCTATAGGGTTTTCTGGGTCTTCATCCGGCTTGATGGGATTGGATGGTGTACCCCTAGAAGTTTGAGCTTGGCCAACAATTGTTTCAATATCATCATGAAAATCTATGTGGTTTGAAACCCTGAACTCTATATCAAAGAATTGCTTGCAATCTACCTCAAATTTCTTGTCTAAAAGGTCCAATTTCTACATAATATATTGGTGTTGTCCTCCTCCCTCCACCTAGGCAATGAAGGCCTTATTGAGCTAATAAATCTCCTTGAGTTTAAAAACCTTGGTGCATCTAGACCTCGATAAGTTGGTGTTTGGCACCTATTCCTTAAAAATTGCTTCCCATTGAAGATTGGAGATATTCCTTCTTTTTTTACAAATAGTGTGATCCAAAAAAACAACCTCATTCTTAACATCCTAAGCATACATGCAATGGAAGTTCTTTGCAATTTTCATTACATCCACTTGGGCTCTAGTTATGCGATGGGTGATTTTCTAGTAAAGGTGGGTTTTAGCATTATGTTTGGAGCTTCGTCCATGGTCTTTCCTACTAGATTTAGGACATTCACCTTGATTAGTTTTCTTCATGATAAACCAATTGCAGTGGTTAAGGATGTCAGAAGGAGGAGTAGAATTGCCACTAGTGGAGAGAATTGATGATAGACGGGAATGGGCTTGGGTGGAGAGGAGGGATGGCGCTTTAGGTACAAGAATAAATAGAGCCACCTCTAACTTCACCACTGTATTTCCTCCCTAGTGGACAAGAACAAATAGAGAAATAAACAACTAAACAAACCAAGAGAATGAAACAGCTGGAGAGATTACAAGAACCGATAGAGGATGAAACCTCGAGAGCAAGGCCTGGACCTTGCCAATTTTTTACCCAAGAGCTTGTGTTTTCCCATTGCCATCAAACCCATTATAGTTATAAAAACCTTGAAACCTCCTTAATTAATGGCATTGCATGATGGTGGTTCCATAATCAACCAAAGTCACTCGCATTATAAGGGACTGGGTGGTTTTCCAATGAGGGTCAAAGTAGTGACTAGTGACATAAAGGGGCTTAGGTGGGCTTGCATGCCAGCGCTCCATGAGACCAAAGATCAAATTTTTTTAATTAAAAATGCTTATCATTATGAATTAAAACATACTTACCACATTAAGAATTTATTAATAAATGGTATTTTTTAAGTGAAAAATATTAATTAGTAAAAATATTTAATCTAATTATAAATAATTGTAGAAGACTTGCTTAATTTTTAGCCATCATCCTAGTTGAGATTGTTAAAATGTTTTTCAATTTCCATAAATCCATAATCAATATGTTACCTTTTGAAACTACTCATTCATATTCAATATTTTTTAAACCACTTTTATTCATATTAAATATTTTTTAACAAAAGTAGTTGGAATATCTACATCATATTGTTGTCATATTTTTATATAAAGAAAAAAAAAAAAATCAAGTTTATACATAAATCAAATATTATTATACCTCTTTTTATTTAAACTTTAATTCATTTTTTTGTTTGTTTGTTAATGTGGCCGAATCTGTTGGCATCGGGATTAACCTGTGGCTTGAGAAACCGTGACCCGTCAAAATCAGGGCCTCTAAGCCGTCAAAATCACCCCGGCCTGAGCCACACCAACCCTTAATATGATTGGATTTTTTGTCCCCTCAGGTTTCTAACCGATGAATTTTCAACACAAAGTGGCTTAACAACACACTCTGTCATCGACTGTCCTACACCTCGAGGACAAACTTTATATCATTTTACAAATACAAATAAAATATTTTTAAATTTATGGGAGGGATTAAAATAATTTTATACTTCAACTATTTTTAAATTTATTTATATCTATTTTATGATTTGTAAATCAATTATTTTTAAATTTATGGAGAGAGGGATTAAATTAATTTTCTATCTCAACTATTTTTAAATTTATTTATATCTATTTTTTTTTAATGAAGAGAGCCATTAGATTAAATTTCTACCTCATTTTGATATTTTAATTATTAAATTATAGATTATAATAATTTCTTTACCATTATTTATTTATCAATATTTTTGTAATAAAAGTAGTTGAAATATCTATATCAAATTGTTGTTATAATTTTATAAAAATAAAAATAATAAAATCTAAATTTATATATAAATAAAAATATTATAAATATGTCTCCAAAATATAGTACAGTTTAAAAAAAAATATATTATCAATATAATATCTAAACAATTTTTTTATTTAAACTTAAATTTATTTTACAAATACAAACCAATTATTTTTAAATTTATTTAAATTTATTTTAATCCTATTTTTATGATTTCAATTTAAAAAAAATATGAATTAGATTAATCTCCACCATTATTTATTCATATTCTATATTTTCATAATAAAAGTAGCTGGAGTATCTACCAATTATTTAAACTTAAATTTATTTTACAAATACAAGTCAATTATTTTTAAATTTATTTATATTTATTTTAATCTTATTTTTTTCATTTCAATTTTAAAAAAATATGGATTAGATTAATCTCCACCCTTATTTATTCATATTCAATATTTTCATAATAAAAGTAGCTGG
>SNQJ01S0011046.1:71822-82734 GCA_010110895.2 Picea sitchensis
CTTGTTAGGTGATGGATTGTTGACATTCAAGTAGGAGCGAGACGAATAAGAATCACCTAAAATTATAGGTGATGGATTGTTGACATTTAAGTAGGAGAGAGATGAATAAGAATCACCTCAAATTATAATTTTTGGTGTATATATTCATTTGTATATATGTTATATCCATTCTTATTTTAAAGCGTTTAAAATAATTTATTTTAAATTCTAAATTAATGATTGAAAATTATATATATTAATGATTGATAAGCATATTTGTTATATCAATCATATATATTAATGATTGATAAGCATATTTGTTATAAATACATGTTCTAAATTCATGATTGAAAATTATATGTATTAATAATTGATAAGCATATTTGTTATATCAATCATATATATTAATGATTGATAAGCATATTTGTTATAAATACATGTGATTTAAAGGAAATTTGAAATTTGAAATTATTAATTTTTTTTTTTTGTCTGTTAATTTGTCACCACTCGGGGATCACACCCGCCCTGAGCCACACCAACCCTTAATATGGTTGGATTTTTTGTCCCCTCAGGTTTCGAACCGGTGACTTTAACATCACTGAATGGCTTAACAACACACTCCATCACCGAGTGTTCTACACCTCGGGCACTGAAATTATTAATTTTATTTAAAAAATAAAAACACATTTTTTTAATCAATATTTTACAAACACTTAAATATCATTTCAAAAATAATATTCATATTTAAATATTTTCATAAATCTAATATTTATATTTAAACATTTTCTTGAACAAAATTAATTTCTAAAAAATAATTATAAAGTCATAATACACCTCTTCAACTTCTCCTACAAGTATTGGAGCCCAGTGACTCTCTTCTATAATAGGTATTTTGTAACCCACACTTCTATACAAAATAGTATTTTTCACACATGCTTTAATAGATAAATACTTTGTAACAATATTATCATTCTCTCTAGAAAGAATATAAAAAAGTATTTTGTACACATATTTGAATATTTGAATAGATAAATACTTTGTAACAATATTATCTATATATATAAATTTAATAATAATAGTAATAATAATCAATTTTAAAGTCACAACCAAATTAGATATCAAATTGTTATATAAAATCTCCTTAAACTTACATAAATATACATACAAGATTTGAACCTATCAAAACAAATTCATTTAAAAAATAAAATACACATAAATATATAAGAAAGTATTTTAAATATTAATTAATAAAAAAAAAATCATTTAAAAAATAAAATACACATAAATATATAAGAAAGTATTTTAAATATTAATTAATAAAAAAATGCATTAGAACATTAAATAACATCTTTAGTACAATGAATTAGAATTAATAATAATTTTGAAGACATCCTCACAAATAACGATATAACTAATAACAAATAATTTTAATTTAATTTTAAAAATTTTGATGTTACTACATTATATTTCATTTTGTAAATTATTTCTTTAATACTATGAATTAGAATTAATAATCATTTTGAGTACAACCTCATAAAATAAAGATATAACTAATAACAAACAATTTTAATTTTTTTTTATGGTTTTATATTAAAATATAGAATGAGAATAATATTTCTATGTGGTTTTGAAAGGAAATAATATTTCTAGAGAACACTACTTCTCTACGGTTTTGAAACTGAGGCTTTGAAATTATATCTATGTGGTTTTGAAACTGAGGCTTTGAAATTATATCTCTGTGGTTGTGGTTTTGAACAGGAATAATAATTCTCTTTTTATTTTTAGGAGATATTTTATTTCTAAGATTATATATCTATGGTTTTGAATGAGAATAATACTTCTCTGTTTTTTTTTATTTTTTTTTAGGAGATATTTTATTTCTAAGATTATATATCTAGGGTTTTCAATGGGAATAATCTATGTAGTTTTACCTTTTTTACCTAGAATAATCTTTGTAGTTTCTCTGGACTTCTTTGTCGTTTTCAAAAATTATTTTTTTCTTCTTCAAAGGGTTGAGCATTTGGACATCTAAAATGAGGTGAGTCACTTTCTACGTTGATTCAATTTTAATTTTAAGTAAAGAGATTTAAATATATTTTATTTATTTATTTATTTATTTATTTTAAGTTTCATAAGTAAAAGTTGATTTGAGAGATAAAGTCAATCCATAATAATAATTGTTACATCTTTTTTCTCTTCTTTTCAATATGAGCACTCCACCACCTATTCCAAAAAGTCATCCTAACAAGGGGATGCCCCCGAAAATCACCTTAGAGATCCTTTAGGATTATATGGAATCAGTAGAAAAAAAAAGAAAAGAAGAGAGAGATGCCAAAATCCAAATAGAGTTAGAAACATTAGAAAAAAGGAGTGAAGAAAGAGACTTATAACTCCAAATAGAGCTAGAGGGAATGATTGATAAAAAAATTAGGGATACCATTCAAACTCAAATAGAGGATAGATTATTAGGGTTCAAGAGTGAATTCCAAACAATGAATGATAGAAGTCAAGAAATGGAAAAACATAAACAATCAACCCAAGAAGGAGGGGTTGAAGAAAATCACAACTTGAGAGATAGGATTAAAGAGCTAGAAGAAAAACTAACCAACAATTTGACCCTCAGTAATATGGAAAACAAATTGGATATCANCTTTCTATTCTTGTCTTGCTTGAGCCTATTTAGCTCAGCCATTCCCCATTGCATTGTAATCTCTTCAGTTCTTCATACATTTGAATATACTATTTTCTGTTCTATCCTTCTCTCTGCATTTCTTTCTTCACAGTTTATCATGGTATCAAAGCTTCAGTAGTAAGCCTCTTCACACAGTCTGGAGAGCAACACGATCCTCACAGCGCAGAGCTTCACGGATCTTGAGAGCACGCGACACAGTCTTTTCACAAGGATTGGAGAGGTGTCCGTCATACTCTTGAAAGATCCTCGTAGGAAACTTCCACGAGGAAGTAGACCGTCTTACGTTCAAAAGATCGCCGTAAGAAGCTCACGCGAGGTCGCAGAGCGTACTACTCTCGAAAGTTTCGAGGAACAGAAACACGAGAAGGAAGCAGAGACTAAGAAGAAGAAACTTTAAAGATTCTTGTAACTTTCAAGAATCATCAAAGATTGATGAAGAAGAGCTGCAGGACGGAAGAACATTTAAAGAATTCAAAGAATTCGTTCAAATTCGCTAAAGATTCTCGCAGAAGGCAGAATCGTTTAAAGATTTACGGGAAATAGCTCAAATCCGTCAAAGATTGTAGCAAAGGACAAAGAATTCGTGAAATTCTTTCAAATCTTTGAAAGATTCACAAATTTTTCTTCCTCAGGAGAAAATTCCATCAAATACAACAAAGATCGCATCTAATGTGCAAAGAATAGCCATTAAGGCCGTAAGATTCGTCTTGCGAACAGATCCGAAGCGGGAAACCAGTTCATAAGGGACGAAGAGAGCACGAAAAAGGTGAAAGAGTTTCAGCCGTTAGATCTTGCGTAGAGGACCAACAACCGTTGGATTAGCAAGAAAGTGCACGAGGTTTAGTCCTCTGCAGCGCCAAGGAGAAATTTTTTTGACTTGTGAAGTCACGAAGTCCCGACATCGTCTAGACCGTCCATCAAGAGATAGGTGGCGAGATCGCGGCATTTCGCTGACTCGCAAGGTGTAAAGGTCAGAAGACTGTCATGAGAATTCGCGAATCGTGAAATCATGAGTCATTCTGGACTATTGGATCAAGAAAGATCGTGAGCCGTCGATCTTATCCCATCACAAAATCGAGAATCGGGAGTTGGATGCGCAAAGGTGATTGCACTCCAAAAACTTCGATACACGATATCGCGAAATCCCGAGAGGACTTGTGAGTCGTCCATCTCATAGGACAGGTGGCAGAAGATCCAAGTGCTGTCAAATCGACATATCGGAGTTCGCAGTTTTGAAAGACCGTCGCAACAAGAGTTCTAAACTCGCGAAATCGCGATTCACGAAATAATGATAAGATCTCATCCGTCCATTTGTTCGGACACGTGGCAGACATCGAGGAAACCGTCAGCGTTCGGCCATCGCGGTTTCAAGTTGTTAGAGAAATTTAGAGTCACAAGTCGTGAACTCGCGAAACGACGAGGACCGTCCATATTGAGGGGACGCGTGGCGTCAATCCGAGGACATGGGAAAAGTCCTGAAAAGGAAAGGGCCATCGGCACATCGAGATTCGACGTTTCACGAATCCTAAGGACAAGAAACATGAGCATTTCGGAACTGCAAAGTCCGAAATCCCGACAGGAGGAAAGCTCCGTTTTGGGGCCCAGCTGACGTCATCTCGTCAAAACAAGGGATCGGGAATCTCCACGGTGAAAACCCCGAAGCAACCTTGAGCCATCCATCTGTTGGGACGCGTGGCAGAAATCGAGGCCTTCGAAAAAATCCCAATAGGAGAGTGCATCGACATTACGGGATTCGGAAAATCGCGGATCCTGAAGATGAGACGTTCGGAGCAGTTGAAGTCTCGAAATCGCGAGAAGTGATCAGGACCGTCCATCATAGGAGGATGCGTGGAGGAGATCAAAGCATTCGGGAAATCTCCCGAAGGAAAAAGTCACCTATCGACAAATCGACAAATCGGAGATCGCGAAATCGAGGAGTCAGAAGATCTTGTCATCAGGGTTCACGAAGTCTCAATTCACGATATCCTGATAAGATCTGGGTCGTCAAATCACAGCAAGATCTGGACCGTTAAAGTGTCCAAAGGCAACTTTCACATTCCGACAAATTGTCCAACAAAGAACCGGAAAAGCCCGTAGAGATTTAACAACAAGGCACATGGTCACATTGCACGGTGACTAAGGCCAAACTCAAGGCCAATAAGCTCCCCTCGGCCATTGGCAAATTGGTGTTTCGGCGATCGGAGGTAAATACGAAATTTCCCTCTATTTTTTCTGAGATTTTTTTTTTCAAAAAAATATGTCGTCTAGCAATTTAGGACCAACTCAGGGTCTGATTCTTCTGGGAAAGAATTACGAGTTTTGGTCCCTTCGGATGAGATCGTTCTTGCAAGCACAAGAGTGTTGGGAACTAGTGGATCTTGGATATGTGGAACCAGATCCAACCGCCTTTTCTGCCATGACAAATCCGCAGAGAATTGCTCAGGCAACACTGAGGAACAAAGAAAATAAAGTGAAATTCTGGATACAAAATTCTGTGGATGATTCGATTTTCTCAAAAATCACAGGCGCTGGTA
The DNA here is from genome assembly GCA_010110895.2 of Picea sitchensis. NCBI lineage: Eukaryota > Viridiplantae > Streptophyta > Pinopsida > Pinales > Pinaceae > Picea > Picea sitchensis. The sequence continues at coordinate 77,028 of SNQJ01S0011046.1, forward strand.
CTTCCAAAAAGGCCTGGGATATTCTTAAATCTTCCTACCAAGGAAATGACAGAGTCAAAACAGTTAAACTGCAGACCTTGAGAACGCAGTTCGAGACTCTAAGGATGACAGAGTCCGAAAATGTGGATCAGTTCATGACCAGAGTCATGGGAATCGTGAACCAGATCAGATTGACTGGTGAAATCATCACTGATCAACGCATTGTTGAGAAAATCCTCAGAAGTTTACCAAATAAATTTGAAATGGTTGTAACATCAATCCTTGAATCCAAGGNGAGAAATGTATTTTCACTGGATATAGTGAAACATCTAAAGCTTACAGGCTTTACAATTCAATCACCAAGAAATTAATTCTCAGCAGAGATGTAAAATTTCTGGAAAATCAATTCTGGAATGATTCAGAAAATCAGCAGATGGATAGCCAAAATCCATTGCTGCCAAGTTCTGAAAACACAGAAAATTTAGAACAGCAAGTACCTCAAACTATTCTTCCAAGATTGCAGGTACAAAGACAACCTGAAAATTCTCAGGATAACTCAACTTCCGACAAAGAATCATTCTCTGAACCTCAAAATCAGAGAACTCGAAGTTTGAGAGAAATCCATCAGCAGTTGGATGACTTTGAACAGCACAATATTTTTGCTTTAATGTCATGTCAACCTACATCCTTTAAGGAAGCAGCTAAGGAGCCACATTGGGTTCAATCCATGAACCAATAAATTGACTCCATTGAGAAGAACAAGACATGGGATCTTGTTGATTTGCCAAGACACAAGAAGAGTATTGGTGTCAAGTGGGTTTACAAAACTAAACTCAATGAAAAAGGGCAGATTGAAAAGCACAAGGCAAGACTTGTTGCTAAAGGATTCTCACAATAACCAGGTACTGATTATGGTGAAACTTTTTCTCCAGTAGCAAGATTAGACACTGTAAGGACTCTATTGGCCATAGCAGCACAACACAAATGGAAAGTATACCAGATGGATGTCAAGTCAGGATTCCTGAATGGTTTCTTAGAAGAAGAAGTTTATGTCGATCAGGCTCCTGGATTTGAAGTCCAAGAGCACCCAGCCAAAGTATATCGGTTGAAGAAAACCTTGTATGGCTTAAAACAAGCTCCAAGAGCTTGGTACAACAGAATTGACACTTATCTGATCAAAAGTGGTTTCAGCAGAAGTCAAAATGAGCCAACTCTTTACACCAAAACAGATCAGCAGGGTAAAATTTTGATTGTATGTTTATATGTTGATGACATGATCTATACAGGAAATCTAGAGTTAACAGATTTTAAACATGCCATGCAATCTGAGTTTGAGATGACAGAGCTTGGCATAATGAAATATTTTTTAGGGATTGAGGTTAATCAATCAACAAAAGGCATTTTTGTCTGTCAGCAAAAGTATGCAACAGACATCCTCAAAAGATTTCGCATGGAAGGATGCAATCCAGTAGAAACCCCTATACCACTAGGCACAAAATTGATCAAGAATGATGAAGGTTCTACAGTGGACTCTACTCTATACAAAAGTTTAGTAGGCAGTTTGTTGTATCTTACAACAACTAGGCCTGACATTATGTATGCAGCCAGCCTTGTTTCCAGATTCATGGAATCACCCAAAGATTCTCATTGGAAAATAGCGAAACGAATTTTGAGATATGTTGTAGGAACTCTCAATTTCGGCTTATGGTACACTAAATCTGATAGTAATCAACTTTTTGGTTACACAGACAGTGATTTTGTAGGTAGCCTAGATGACAGGAAAAACACATCTGGACATGTTTTTCAATTGGGCACGAACCTAATCTCATGGGCATCAAAGAAGAAGCCAATTGTATCAATATCTTCTGCAAAGGCAGAGTATGTCGCTGCTACCTCAGCTTCTTGTCAAGCTGTGTGGCTGAGAAAAATATTGAAAGATATGTCACATACAGAAAAGGATCCAACTCCTATTTTCTGTGAAAATACTTCAGCAATTTCTCTATCCAAAAATCATGTGTTTCATAAGAAAAGCAAACACATTGACACTCGTTTTCATTTCATACACGAGCTAGTCAATAATGGTGATATTGCACTACAATTCTGTGGTTCTCGAGATCAGCTTGTTGATATATTTACAAAGCCACTAGGAAATCCGTTTTTGATTTTCAAAGACAACACTTAGGCATAATCAATGCTGATGATTGTAACTGTTGAGTTTAAGAGGGAGTGTTAAATATAATGTAACCTCAACAGTCTGACTGTACACTGCCAGCTGTACTTTCTATTCTTGTCTTGCTTGAGCCTATTTAGCTCAACCATTCCCCATTGCATTGTAGTCTCTTCAGTTCTTCATACATTTGAATATACTATTTTCGGTTCTATCTTTCTCTCTGCATTTCTTTCTTCACAGTTTATCAACATTGATGCCCTGTCTTTGATTGATTCCCTTGGTAGATAAAATTAGATCATCGGCATATTCATCACTCTGAACACTATTTCCGTTAACTAGGGAATTCCATGAGATGCAGTCTTCTCTAAGAGGGGAAAATATGGATATAAGATGTTACTGTCAGAGATGGTTCACACAATTGTTTCGATGCTGCATGCTTTCCACCAGAAATCGACCCAATTGGGATCGTCGATTGGGCTCCTCCCTGTAAATATTCGATTCTTCACCGGTGCGCTGAATTGATCCGAGAAAATGCAACGAAACCCCAACTTAGGAGGGAATATTTCGATAGATTTTAGTAAATTTACACACATGATTGGCGATGGCATCAGAATCAGCAGGACCGTCTCGTCCTTGATAAGCATAACAATGTCTTGTATATATAGATTCTTGCTAATATTATTAATGTTTATGACATTGGTCTGCACTATGATTCCTTTCTCGTGGCTGGCCAGTGTTGTGCCGATTTCCATATAGTAGTTACAGAGAGGCTTGTTGGAATAGATGTGTCATACACCTAGAAGAGTTATAGTGGAGTAGAGAATATTGCAATGTTTAGTGAAAGGAGAGAACGCAGTGTTGTAGTGAAGCAGAGTAATGGCAGAGACTAGTGGCACTAATAACTTCTTGGTTTACAACAAGTAGAAATGAAAAGCCATAAGTGATTTATAGTTTTATTTATGCCTATTTATTTAATGCTATGGATGGAGGAAATCAGTGACTAGGTTTTAACTTAAGTTATGTCGTTGATTTTTTCTCTAAAATTAGGCTACAACTCAACACTTTTGTTGAATAATACATTGAGTTTGCTTTAGAGTGTGGGTTTTTCTTTTGTAAGAGTTTTAAGTTATCATTGTGTTTATCTTTTGTTGTTCATTTCATGTTTTTGCAAATGTTTTGTTTTTAATTTCTGCACATTCTTCTCTCATGGATTAGTGTAGGAAACGTATTTTGCACATCTATTTCCTTTCACTTGGTATCAAAACCTAATCACCTCAGTTCAAAGTTTAATGGCACTAAATTTTCATTGTCGAAGTCCAATATGGTTTATCTTTGCGTAGATCGAGATCTATGGGTTGCATTATTTGAAAACAAACTCATTGGTATGATAGATGAAGAGTGGGAGGTGTTGGAGAGTAAGGAAAGAAGACTTATCAAACTCTGTTTGGTCGATTTGGTATTATTGAATGTTTCTAAAGAAAAAACCATAGAAGAAATTGGAGGATTTGCATCGGGTTAAATCCTTGGTTAATAAAAAAAATTTGTGGAAAAAGTTGTTTGCCTTGAGAATGGGTGATGGGGATTATGTAGTCGAGCACCTAACTGCATTTAATATTATTTTGACCCAATTGATCGCAGTTGGAGTGAATATAGATGAGAAGGATCGTTGTATGACCCTTTTGTGTTACTTGCCAGATTCATTAGACAACCTGGTAATGTCCATTGGAAGAAATATGAAGACATTGGTTCTTGATGAGCTTGTGACTACTTCACTCTCAGAGGAGGTGAGTGATGCAGGAGCATCCTCCCTCCCAAAATATTGTACATTTGATTAGACATAGGGGGTGTTTCATTTTCCTAGGGAATCAGTTCCCTAAAGGAATTTTATTGTAATTTCCTAAGTTTTATAGGAGTTCTAGAATGTATGAGTGGATTTTTCTATAATTAGATGTGCTTCTAAGAAGAGATCTCGATAGTTAAGAGGATTTGAGAGATCTAGAGTAAGTTAGATCTCATGAGAATTTGAGAATTTGAATGTTAGGTTTGTTAGAAGATCTTGTGGATCTGAGAGGATCCTTAACGAGTTGTTGAGTAAATAGTGGATCTGAACAATAAATGGTTTCAAAATCCTTTTGTATAAAATTGTAAGCCTTAGAGGCATTTAAGGTTGTCAGTGAAAAAGAAAATCAGACCAAGGGAAGTTGGCCAGAATAGGAGATCAGGCCACAAGGAAATTAGCCATTTTAGAGAGAATTAGGCCAATGAAAGATAGGTAGGCCTATTGAGTTAAAATCAGGCTAGGAAAGACATTAGAAGTCTTGTGTAAATCTATGTATAGTGTATGTATGATGAAGGAAATGAATACTCTATGTTGAGGATTATTGAGGAAATATTTGTTTGTCTTTGTGTGTGTAACCTTTGTATAATTGATAATCGAGTAATTGCAGGTTCAGTTCATGTTCCAGGTTGGAAATTCTTTAAAGTGCCTGTGTTAATAGGGTTTGTAGTTTCTGTTTATTGGAAATCCATATGGTTCCAAGTCCAATGTTGAGTTCGTGTGCAGCTTCCAATAAAGGACTAATTCAATGATCATTGATCACTACAGATTCAATCCTCATTCGTGTAATATGAAGTAACCATGTGTATGGGAAACTGGAGTAATCAAGCCATCCATAATTTGAATGGAAGGTACAAGAGCCCTCAGATCATTCTATTGAAGAATGATGACCGTCGGATCATAAGCCAACACAACAGAGAACCTTTAGATATCACTATAAAGTTTGGGATAATGTCAGTCGTCCATCCAACGGTTGATCAAGTCGTGATTGTTGGATTGAGGTAGCATGAGTAGAAAACATTTATTGAACATGACTAATAAGATCAAATTCATGGAGGAATGTAATGTCCCCACTTTGGGACATCATCACAGGGCAGAGATTTATGATGACCAGAGTAGCCAGATGGATGCTATAGCGAGTACAGGGGTATTTGAGAGGCATGGTGGGGTCCAACTCACATTAATGATCATATTTCATCATTATGAGCCATTCCTCACATGTTGGCTTTGGTTTCGTTGCATTCTGACGATTTCCATGACTTTGACTATTTTGAGCTATAAGTCAATGGAATTCACTGAAGAGGTCATTTTGGGCACATTACTTGGAGGAACCTCTCAGTGTAATAGCTCATTGGAATCGAGAGGAGAAACACTACAGGATGGGATGGCTAGAAGTGATTTTCAGTGGCCAGGGAAGCCACAAGGAGAGATAAGGTGCTTTTCAGAGGTAAAAAGGTTAATTAATTAATTAAAGTGATTTAATTAATTAATTAAATATTAATAAAATGAAAGTCACTTTGGAGGGACATGGTGAACCAAAAGTATAAAGAAAAGGCAAGGGCCTCTTCTCATGGATTCATGTATGATCTTATTTTGATTTATGGCTTCTAGCTAGTGAGCTCAACATTGGGGGTTTTGAGGGTTTTGACTTAACAAACCCTAGAGGACGATTCGGTGGTGAAAGATTCCACCTAGCTTGTCCCAAGCTTGGTCTTGGAGAT
>SNQJ01S0011046.1:88550-108304 GCA_010110895.2 Picea sitchensis
CTGTTGCACCTGTCTGGAGCTGCCCTGGGGTGTTCGTGTCTGGATTCCCATTGATTGTGGTGGACATGTAGTGTTTGATCCTGTGTGGCTTGTTGGCCAGTTTGTACAACACTCTCTCCAGGTGAGAGAGGTGGTTGAAGTTGGAAGAACAGGTTGCTGGGGCTGTGAGCGACTCCCTCCAGGTGAGAGAGTGCGCAAAGGAAGGAGAGAACTCCTGGAAGGAACCTTGTAGCTTCCATAGAGCTCGGAGACTTCCGGTCCGCCCTGTTCCTGTAACCCAAGGCAAGGGAGATTAGCAGCTGAAGGACTATCCAGGTGACAGAGAAGGTGTATACTCCTGGGGTGGAATAGGCATGTGGGGAATGAGGGTCTGTGGATAGTGAGCGTGAGAGGTTCCTGGGAGAGAATTCCATACTTGTGGTTCTGTGTTGTTTCCATGTAACCTCAACCTAGCCTAGGATTCCTTGTCTTGGGGTGGAGCTTAGTCCTAGCTCAGGGGTGACCCACTGTTGAGCTGATGAGCAGTGCGGTCTAAGGCTGGGAGGTTCGTGGAAGGCCTGCACTTGGTTGGTGGAACTGCCACTGTTTCAAAGATAAGTACTTGATTATTCTTTAATCATGTTTTGCATGACTGTGCTGCTTACGTTATCATGAATTCCGCTGTGCATATGAATTAATATTAAATAGTATTGATTATTGATTATGGCAGTAATTCATATGAATACTCTGTGTTGAATGTGTTTATTTATTTAAATGCATGTGGATTATATAATACTTGTATGAGTTATGTACAAAGTGGTGTTATAGATTTCTTTTAAGAGCGTTTAAGCCTTGGTAGCCAGAAAAGGTGCGCTACAGATATAGATCATAATGGATGCTATTATTAACAATGGTCCAAGAGAAGATGCCACTTGAATTAGTTCAGCTAGTGTTGTTCGACGACAAGCAGTGGATATATCTCCTTTGAGACGTGTAAATCAAGCAATATTTCTACTCACTACTGGTGCCCATGAAAGTTATTTCTGAAATATAAAAATCATAGCTGAGTGCCTTGCAGATGAGTTGATCAATGCTGGAAAGGGGTTGGTCTGATTAATGAATGGGCCGCTGAAAGGGTGTTGGAGCAATTGTGTATGCGTGCATTCTCTGTTAACTTACAGACGGTTTCAGGCCNACAATGGTCCAAGAGGAGATGCCACTTGAATTAGTTCAGCTAGTGTTGTTCGACGACAAGCAGTGGATATATCTCCTTTGAGACGTGTAAATCAAGCAATATTTCTACTCACTACTGGTGCCCATGAAAGTTATTTCTGAAATGTAAAAATCATAGCTGAGTGCCTTGCAGATGAGTTGATCAATGCTGGAAAGGGGTTGGTCTGATTAATGAATGGGCCGCTGAAAGGGTGTTGGAGCAATTGTGTATGCGTGCATTCTCTGTTAACTTACAGACGGTTTCAGGCCCTTGTAAGTCAGAAGGCGGGTCAGTCAGAAGGAGGATTCCCCCAATCAACAATCCACCGTATTCGTCTGTTGACGGACTTTGAAGATGACAGAGAAATTACAGAAATTGCCCATCAATGAGAATACCAAATTCAACATAATATTAAACGAGCACAATCCAAATCAATTCTTTACTTGATGCTTATCGAATCACCAACCTCACCCTCTGTTCAACATGTCTTTATGGGATGAACTTCTTCAACTCCTTGAACTCTCGCACAGTCACATAGGTATCATAAAGCTCTAATACCACTGTTAGATTCATAATGAAGAAAACAACATAAACATAATGGAAATAAATCAAGCAATCAAGAAACCATGATGAACAGAGATAAATAAATATTGACAAAAAATGCGTACTCTATATTCATCAATGAACAAATAATCATGCACATAGACGTACATATATAATACAAAAAGACCATAACTGTCATGTAATTGTATAACAGTTAGATAAACTAACTAACTTATGATTAGAGTTTTAACATTATATAGATTCAACCACTCAAATATGCAAATCCAACAAAATAGTTGAAATATCTACACCATATTGTTATCATATTTTTTAAATTAAAAAAAAAAAATCCAAATTTTTACATAAATACCATAGTTGCATGGAACGACTCCAACATCTCTGAAACCTCGAAGTTACGGGAGCTTGGGAACTGGCTAAGAACTCTTTTGGAAACTTGGAGCTTTTTAGGAGCTTCAACATCAAAGAAATGGGAGCTTGAGAACGAGTTTCCTAAAAGAAGATATTTAAATTAGAATTATATTAAATTAAAATGTAAATATATTTATTCCATTATTACACATATATAATTTCTTACAAATATTTTCATTATATTTATTCAAAATATCACTATAAAACTAAGACTAAACTACATGTAAATACTATTTCAAAAATTAGTTAGCTAAAAATACTTAATAATACTCACTTTATAGTTGTGTATATGAAATTTTTTTAATGCATGTATGTTTTGCTTCAAGCCCAAACTAAACATGAAAGTCTAATAAATCAATACCCTATCCATGCCAAGCATTTGCTCCACTTTGTAGTTGATATCAACCAGCCATATCATAGACTTTTATTGTATTTTCATATTAGAAGAGTAGTACTATTTTGTTTTTTCCAATAAAAAAAATAATGCCTCAAATTTACAATGATGTTTAAAGTTTATATATGTAAAGTTTAATTTAAAAAAGATGTTAAAATTGTATATATGTATTTTCAATTTTGTTTTTCATTTTCTAATGGAATATTTATAGATATTAAAGTTTTAGTATTGTGTTAAATATATTCATATAGTTATTAACACAAATTAAATTAGTAATTTTAATATTGTACTTGCAATTTAATTTTAATATTGTAGTTGTTGCAATAGGAGAAACATTGTTATCCATTGACCTTCAATTTTGTTGAAATAACATTTAAAATGTATCAACATCTCTATCCATTGTAATATAAAGTATTATTGTAATCTAAAATATTTTTATATTTTTTAATATATATTAGTCCCTCTCCCAACTTTAAGTTTCTGATGTAAATTTGAGGGAAACTTCTACTCGTTCCCCACTTTCCCAACTTCCCATGTTTAGGAAACTAATGCAACATAGATAAATACAATATTATAAATATAATATTTACTTAGAATATTATTTTATATTTCTTTTTATTTATACTTAAATTCATTTTAATAATTCAAACCAATTTTAAATTTATTTATATCTATTATCTCAAGATATGGATTAGATTAATTTCTCTACCCTATTTTGATTAAAAAATGGTTTGAAGAGTTTTAGTTACGCAATCACTAACATATTCAATCTTTTGGTGCACTTTTTTTCCTGCACTTTTTTAGAAAATTTGCTCAAAAATTATATTAAATAATTTTCTTTTTACATGCACAAAGTGTCACTAAGCTCGAGCTACCGGCACAAAAAACCACATAACAATACTGCCGATCAAAAAGCTTGTCCTCCCAACTTTCCTAATAACCCTACTTTGCTTGCTTCAAGCAAAAACCTGAAATATGACTAAAAGTCTTTACATAACATATCAAAGGATCGATACATTCCCCCTTAGGGTCTAGTAACTCATAAACCGAAAAGGAACAAAAACTTAGAAAAGGTCCAAATGGAAAAAAGGCCCCTCATTTTCCCCATCCCAAGTGAAAAAAATAAGTCTTCCTTTCGGAGAAAAAAATGCCTGCTTAGATAATTTGTCGGCCTCCTCATTGGAATCCTTGTAAATGTGATGGAAGCTAATGTTTTGGAAGGTGTCCTTCAATTCTTGAATTCTAGTCTTCCACCCTTCAATATTAGTAGCTTGAAGCCTACCATTTATCTTGAGCCAAATGATGGTCACTTTGGAATCCCCCAACATCTGAATTTGTTGAATTTTTAGGTGCCTTGTGATCATGAGTGTGGCCCACACCCCCATTAATTCATCTTTGGTATTAGTCCCTTCGCCACAATTGATAAACCAACTGTAGTCTATAGAATTAGAGCACCTCAATGTACCTCCTGCCCCACATAAAGTACCTGTTGTTGACGTTGTCCCATCGAAAAAAGCCACAGTGTAACCAGGGATTCTAAAAAAAGTTTTCTTTCTTAATAATAGTGGCTTGTTGTCTCTTTGTTTTTTCTTGAGCGCTCCAATGGATTTCCTTGCAACTTTACATGCACAAAGTGTCACGAAGCTCGAGATATCGGCACAAAAAACCACATAACAATACGGCTGATCAAAAAACTTGTCCTCCCAACTTTCCTAATAACCCTGCCTTGCTTGTTTCAAGCAAAAACCTGAAATATGACTAAAAGTCTTTACATAACATATCAAAGGATCGATACATTCCCCCTTAGGGTCTAGTAACTCATAAACATTCCCCCTTAGGGTCTAGTAACTCATAAAATGGAAAGGAACAAAAACTTAGAAAAGGTCCAAATGGCAAAAAGGCCCCTCATTTTTTCCATCCCAAGTGAAAGAAATAAGTCTTCCTTTCGGAGAAAAAAATGCCTGCTTAGATAATTTGTCGGCCTCCTCATTGGAATCCCTGTAAATGTGATGGAAGCTAATGTTTTGGAAGGTTGCCTTCAATTCTTGAATTCTGGTCTTCCACCCTTCAATATTAGTAGCTTGAAGCCTGCCATTTGTCTTGAGCCAATCGATCATCACTTTGGAATCCCCCAACACCTATTGTTGAATTTTTAGGTGCCTTTATGCAATCAAGAGTGTGGCCCACACCCCCAATAATTCATCTTTTGTATTAGTCCCTTCGCAACAATTGATAAACCAACTGTAGTCTATAGAATTAGAGCACCTCAATGTACCTCCTGCCCCACATAAAGAACCCGTTGTTGATGCTGCCCCATCAAAAAAGCCACAGTGTAACCAGGGATTCTAAAGAAAGTTTTCTTTCTTAATAATAGTGGATTGTTGTCTCTTGTTTTTCCCTCGAAGCCCAATGGATTTTGCAACTTTTACATGTACAAAGTGTCACTAAGCTCGAAGCACGTACGAAAACCACAAACAATACCAACATCAAAAGTCATTCCTCCCAACTTTCCTATTAACCTTGCCTTGCTTGTTTCAAGTAAAACCTGAAATTTTGACTAAAGTCTTTACATAACATATCAAAGGATCCATACATTCCCCCTTAGGGTCTAGTAACTCATAAACCAGAAGGGAACAAAAAACTTAGAAAAGGTCCAAATGGAAAAAAGGCCCCTCATTTTCCCCATCCCAAGTGAAAAAAAGTCTTCCTTTTGAGAAAAAGTAACTACTAGGATAATTTGTCTACTTCCCTTACTGAATCCTTGTAAATGTGATGGAAGCTAATATTTTGTAAGGTTTCCTTCAATTCTTGAATTCTGGTCTTCAACCCTTCAATATTAGTAGCTTGAAGCTTGTCATTTGTCTTGAGCGAATAGATGATCATTTTGGAATCCCCCAACATCTGAATTTTCTGAATTTTTAGGTGCCTTGCGATCATCAGTGTAGCCCACGCCCCCATTAATTTAATTTTGATATTAGTCCCTTCGCCACAATTAATAAACCAGCTGTAGTCTATAGAATTAGAGCACCTCAATGTACCTCTTGCCCCACATAAAGTACCGGCTGCTTACGCTGCCCCATAAAAAAAAAAGGCACAGTGTAACCAGAGATTCTAAAGAAAGTTTTCTTTCTTAATAATAATGGCTTGTTGTCTCTTTGCTTTTTCCTGACCACTTATTCGCACATCTCACAGAAATAATGCACTTTGACATCAAGAATGACGAAGAGCTACGCTCACTCGGTCCCCACAAATCATAGTCGTCGGGTGCTCAGTCGGTCCCTACAAATATGCTATCGAAGGAAGATGGAAATGGTTGTTCTTACGGACTAACCTGAGAGTGACTTTGGCACCAACAAGCGCAGGTCGGAGGCGTTTCTCCAGTTGCTGGCACCGGAAAATATTGAGCAGACACTGTCACGAAGGTCTCCACGGTATTGTTGAACACGCATCGAAGATTTCGGGGCCTAGCGTTGATGCCCTACCTTTGATGGACTACCTTAGGGAATAAAATCAGATCATCGGCATATTTATCACTCTGAACATTGTTCCCGTTAACCAGAGAATTCCACTTAATGGGACGACGAGATACAGTCTTCGCTAGAGGGGCAAATATGGATATAAGATGTTACTGTCAGAGCTGGTTCACACAATTGTGCTGATGCCGCATGCTTTCAACCGGAAATCGACCCAATTGGGATCGCCGATTGGGCTCCTCCCTGTAAATATTCGATTCTTCACTGGTGCGCTGAATTGCTCCGAGAAAACGTAACGAAACCCCGAATTAGGAAGGAATATTTCGATTGATTTTAGTAAAGGTATTGGCTAAACGTTTATTTTATTTTTATAAATTTAAACAAAATCGCTATTTTTTGTTTTTTAAATTGTATTTCTGAATGTGTAAATAAATTTAATTTACTGAAAAATCCATTGAATATTGGACATTTAGATTATCAAACTTAGCCATTTAAATTTACAAATCCAAGCAAAATCAAAAAAAAAAAATATTAAAAAACACAAAAAGATAAAACCTTTAGAATACTGCTTTAGTAAATTTACACACACTGACTGGCAATGGCATCGGAATCAGCAAGACCGCCTCGTCCTCAGGAAACATAACAACGCCTTCTATATACAGATTCTTGTTGATATTATTAATGATTCTGAAATTGTTGATAAACAGATTCCTTACCCGTGGCTGGCCAGTGTTGTGCCGGTTTCCATATAGTAGTTACAGAGAGGGCTTGTTGGAACAGATGTGTCATACACTTAGCAGAGCTATCTGCTATAGTGGAGTAGAGAATATTGCAGTGTATAGTGAACCAGAGAATGCAGTGTTGTAGTGGAGCAGAGCAATGGCTGAGACAAGTGGTAGGGAATAATTTTCTGTTTTAAGCAAGTAGAAATGTTTTAAGCAGGTAGAAATAAAAAGACAGAAGTGATTTATAGTTTTATTTATGTCTATTAATGCTAGTAGAAATGAAAAGACATAAGTGATTTATAGTTTTATTTATGTCTATTTATTTATGTTGTTGAATTTTTTCCAAAATTATGTTAATGCTGAATACTTTTGTTGAAAGCACATATACTCTATATTATAACAATTTAGTTGTTGAATAATACATTGAGTGTGCTTTAGAGTGGGTTTGTTTTGTTTTCAATCTTTGCACATTCTTCTCTCGTGGACCACATCTGTTTTCTTTCATTTGGTATCAAAACCTAATCACCTCACTTCCAAGGTGTTAGGGACAAGGTTCTTTTATCTAATATTTGTTTGAGTGAGAGCTTGCATAGAAAAAACTATTGTTGTAGGGAAATGGCGAGCACATCTAGATTAGAAATTGAGAAGTTTAATGGAACTAACTTTGTGTTCTGGAAGTCCAATGTCATTGATCTTTGGGTAGATCGAGATCTATGGGTTGCATTATTTGAAACCAAACTCATTGGTATGATAGATGAAGAGTGGGAGGTGTTGGAGAGTAACACAAGAAGCCTTATCAAACTTTGTTTGGTTGATTTGGTATTATTGAATGTTTCTAAAGAAAAAACCACAACAACTCTCTCGAAAAAATTGGAGGATTTGTAATGGGTGATGGTGATTCTGTAGTCAAGCACCTAATTGCATTTAATATTATTGTGACCGAATTGATTGTAGTTGGAGTGAATATAGATGAGAATGATCATTATATGACCCTTTTGTGTTATTTGCCAGATTCGTTGGACAACCTGGTAATGTCCATTGGAAGCAATGTCAAGACATTGGTTCTTGATGAGGTTGTGACTACTTTACTCTCAGAGGAGGCGAGTGATTAAACCTAGGGGGTGTTTCATTTTCCTAGGGAGTTGGTTCCGTAAAGGAATTTTATTGTAATTTCCTAAGTTTTATAGGAGTTCTAGAATGTGAGTGGATTATATTATAATCATATCTTTTTCTAAGAAGAGATCTCGATAGTTGATAGGAGTTGAGAGATCTAGAGTAAGGTAGATCTCATGAGGATTTGAGAATCTGAAATGTTATGCTTGTTAGAAGATCTTGTGGATCTGAGAGGATCCTTAGCGAGTTGTTGAGTAAATAGTGGATCTGAACAATAAATGGTTTCAAAATCCTTTTGTATAAAATTGTAAGCCTTAGAGGCATTTGAGGTTGTCAGTGAAAGAGAAAATCAAACCAAGGGAAGTTGGTTAGAATTGGAGATCAAGCCACAAGGAAATTGGCCATTTTAGAGAGAATTAGGCCAAGGAAATGTAGGTAGACCTATTGACTTAAAATCAGGCTAGGAAAGGCATTAGAAGCCTCATGTAAATCTATTTACAGTATATGTATGATTAAGGAAATGAATACTCCGTGTCAAGTATTATTTAGGAAATCTATGTTTGTCATTGTGTGTGTAACCTCTGTATAATTGATAATCGAGTAATTGCAGGTTCAGTTCATGTTCCAGATTGGAAATTCTTCAAAGTGCCTGTGTTAATGGGGTGTGTAGTTTCTGTTTATCAGAAATCCATATGGTTGTAGGTCCAATGTTGAGTTCATGTGCATGTTCCAATAAAGGAATAATTCAATGATCATTTATCACTATAGGATCAATGATCCTCATTCGTTTAATATGAAGTAACCATGTGTAGTAGAAATTGAAGTAATCAAGCCATCCATAATTTGAAGGGAAGGTACAAGAGCCCTCAGATCATTCTATTGAATAATGATGACCATGAGATCATAAGCCAATGCATCAGAGAACCTTTAGATCTCATTATAAAGTTTGGGATAATGTCAGCAGTCCATCCAACAGTTGATCAAGTCGTGATTGTTGGATTGAGGTAGAATGAGTAGAAAGCATTGATTGAACATGACTCATAAGATCAAAGTCATAGAGAAAAGATCAAGGGATGAAAAATATTTCACGTCGTGAAGGTGCATGGGACTTAACACAAGTCGACCTCCCGAAATATGAGCATGTGTGGGATTAGAAATCCATGCTTCAGTATAAGGTATATTTTGGGGGTCCCCTGCCTCGAGATCTAATTCAAGGGACAACCCCTCGAAATAATGTGGACTGTCCATCGTCAAAGGAAATCTAGGGTGGATAGTTAAGCACCTTATGGATTAGTGCACGGTCATAACATCTAGTCATATTATGGTTATATAGAAGATAGGCACTAAGGACAACAAAACTAAAGGACTAAGCACCCGATTAACATACCATTGGTCATAGACATTGGCCATATGGGGAAAGGATAAACCTCGAAGACTACTGCTAGCATAAGCGTCAATGTGGAGATTGATCAATGAGATAGGTATAAGGCCAATGAATGAACAAAGGATTAGATAACATCGAGGAAGCGAGGATTGATAGATCCATCCATATTTGTGATTGATAGAGGTTTGAGATAGAGAAATTGATCCATGATGTAATCAATCGATGAGGATGAATAAAAGTCATGAGATAGAAATTTGGTATCAGATATAATTGCAGAGGCTTCAGGAAGGGCTTACGAATTTGAACTAGCATAAGCTTACTCTTATAAAGATCCTTGGGCAGTGTAGTTACAACTCTTAGAGTAGCTTCTGTTCATTAAGGTTTCCTAATTGTGGGTTAGACTTGTTGAAGGTCATTAAGTGGAATCAGAGCGAGACAAATTGCTCAATTAATTGTAGCAGGGATGAAGGATTGTCGAGAGTATTATAGCAGCCTTGGTGGAAAAGAAAAAGACATCGATGTTCTTTAGGATTTAGAGCATGAGTTTTCTCTTGAAGGTAGAATCAGAGTAGGAAATTGAATTCCCTACCTTTGATTGCAAATGGGGACAAAGGATTGTGAAAGTTGATATGCAAAGAACTCTCTTGGTGAAGCGTTCAGGACATAGGTGCTCATGGAGAGGTTGATTAAGGATGAATGGATCAACAAGGGAATGCTGATGAGAAGATATTGATACAGATCTTGCAATGATTTTATGCTAATGTTGGCAGAATTTTTTTTTGTGTTTGTAGGTTGAAGCACACTGAAGGATATTGCAGCAGAAAAAGGATGATGGATAGAAGACATTACAACAATGAAGCTTTGATAGAGGAAAAATGAGAAAGCATAGCTCTCATGTAAAGGAAATAGTGACAAAACCCCAACAACAAATTATATTTTTGAAGACAAAGAGGAAAATTGCATTTCTCAAGAGAGGTGAGCAACCCGACAACTTTGAAAGATGAGGAGTAGGAGTGCTCAATAAGAGGTTCTACTATAGAGAACCAAAAGAGGATGTACCAAGAGGATGATTGGTACTGGTGACAAGTTGCAAAATTGTTACAAATATGGTGAAGTCTTTTTGCAGCTCACAAGTGGACAAGGAGAGTCCACCGAGGAAAGAGGAGAAGGTGAGTATTGAAGGTCATCTACAGGGTTTAGGGAAATGTCACTACCAGAAGAAGGAAAATGCCAAAGAATTTGGCATAAAGAGGATGATTAATGAGGAATTTGACAAGGAGATGGCTAAGTTGAAAGTACATCTTAGTGTATTAAAGGAATGGATACAATAATATGGGGAAGGCCAGAGATATGGTTGGAAAATGAAGAAGAAGAAGAAGAAGGTGAGATGTAATTCACTACAGGTGAAGCTAAGGAAAAGGATTTATGCCAAAGTGCAGGAAGAAATCAGGGCAACTGAGTATGGACTAGATGTTTTTATATGTGAACCTGAACAAGGAATAGTCCTTGGAGAAGATGGAGATGAGGATGTTGAGAAAATATTTCTTGGCAGTCTCATGAATTATTGGACTAGTTCAAATCAACATGGTGATATGGTAGCCGAGGCATCAGATGAAGAGCCTAAGTATTTTTAATTATGACATTTGGTGTATCTTTACATATTTGGCAGGTGATGAACAACAATTGGATGATGTGTTCATGCATATTGATAACTAAATGAATCTCTTAGAGAACATGGATTACTTAGAGGAGTTTTGGTTGAACATGTATTTGTAGACCTTGGAGATGCGGAAACTGTTGTAATAGGAGAAGCTGATAAAGACAACCAATTGAAGACTTGTAATAATCACCAGGATAATGAGGAAACTTCAGTTGGAGAAAATTTTTCAGCAAACGAACAAGATGAAGAAACATTTTATGGCATAAAAGAATGCATGATGATGTTGACAACATCAAAAGTTCAAGAGTCTTATGAATATGAGGAGGGTGAAGTTGAACACAGTTCAAATTTTGTTCAATATAATAGTGAACCAACATTATCTTACATAAATGATGGAGGTACAAAGGATGGAGGATCACCTTATGAAAACATGCTAAAAGAGTTTTCAACCATTGAAGTGATAGAAGACAATCTTTTTTCAGAGGAAGGATGTAGAAAAGAAGAAATGGAACTTTAGGAATAATGGATGACATAAGACTTAAAAGAAGAATATAGCATGGAAGATACAATTCAAGATAATTTTTCTAAATTGTATGAAGACTTGGCATTCTTGGAAGAGAGGATAGTGAGTCAAATACTACATATTCATGATGTAAAGTCAAAGTTGGAGGAATAATACATTGTCTTGGTAGAAAACGAGGAAGAGGCTTCAAATTATGCATAGAAGCAGAGGAGAAATGAAATTCATCCAAGGACAAAGATGGATGATGAAATTGATATGTTATGGAAACTGATGAGGAAGACCTCTGAGAAAAGGTATAGTATAAAGAGGAGGATAACCAACAATAAAGTTCAGTTGACTGAAGAACTTTGCATCAACAGAGAAAGTGGGAAACAATAGCATAAAGTTTGGAATCCTGGAGAATTAGAAGCAACGACAGGACACCAACAAAGAGGCAAAAAATAAAGATAACTACAACATAAAGTTTGGAATGTAGGAGGACTCCAACCATTAGAGCTCATGATCAGAAGATCATGAACAATTTTTATTCCTGGGGAGTCTAATGCAGGAGCATCCTACCTCCCAAAATATTGTACATTTGATTAGACCTAGGGGGTGTTTCATTTTTCTAGGGATTTGGTTCCCTAAAGGAATTTTATTGTAATTTCCTAAGTTTTATAAGAGTTCTAGAATGTGTGAGTGGATTGTATTGTAAAATCAGATCTGCTTCTAAGAAGAGATCTCAATAGTTGAGAGGAGTTGAGAGATCTAGAGTAAGTTAGATCTCATGAGGATTTGAGAATCCTAAATGTTAGGTTTGTTAGAAGATCTTGTGGATATGAGAGGATCCTTAGGGAGTTGTTGAGTAAATAGTAGATCTAAACCAGAAATGGTTTCAAAATCCTTTTGTATAAAATTGTAATCCTTAGAGGAATTCGAGGTTGGTCAATGAAAGGGAAAACCAGACCAAGGGAGGCTGGCCAGAGTAGGAGATCAGACTACAGGGAAATTGGAAATTTTAGAGAGAATTAGGCCAAGGAGAGATAGGTAGTCCTATTGAGTTAAAATCAAGCTAGGAAAGGCATTAGAATCCTTGTGTAAATCTATGTACAATGTATGTATGATTAAGGAAAGGAATACTCTCTGTCGAGTATTATTGAGGAAATGTTTGTTTGTCATTGTGTGTGTAACCTATGTATAATTGATAATTGAGTAATTATAGGTTTAGTTCATGTTGTAGGTTGGAAAGTCTTCAAAGTGTCTATGTTAATGGGGTGCGTAGTTTCTATTTATTAGAAATCCATATGGTTACATGCCCAACATTGAGTTTGTGTGCAGGTTCCAATAAATGACTAATTAAATGATCATTGATCACTATAGGATCAATGATCCCGATTTATTTAATATGAAGTAACCATGTGTAGGGGCAACTGAAGTGGTCAAGCCATCCATAATTTGAAGGGAAGGTACAAGAGCCCTCAGATCATTCTATTGAAGAATGATGGCTGTCATATCATATGCCAACACAACAAAGAACCTTTATATCTCATTACAAAATTTGGGATAATTCCAGTCATCCATCCAACGGTTGATCAAGTCGTGATCGTTGGATCGAGGAAGCATGAGAAGAAATCATTGATTGAACATGACTCGTCAGATCAAATTCATGGAGGAAAGATCAAGGGATGACAATTATTTAGTGTTTTGAAGGTGCATGAGACTTAACACAAGTCAATCGACCGAAATATGAGCATGTGTAGGATTAGAAATCCATGCGTCAGTATAAGATAGATTTCAAGGGTCCCCTGCCTTGAGATCTGAGTCAAGGGCTAGCCCCCCGAAATAATGTGGATCGTCCATCATCAAAGTAAATCTACGGTGGATAGTTAAGCACCTTTGGATTAGTGCATGGTCATAGAATCTGGTCATATTGTGGTTATATAGAAGATAGCCACTAAGGACAACATCGCTAAAGGATGAAGTGCCCGATTAACAAACCATTGGTCATAGACATTGGACATGGGGAAAGGATAAATCCCCGAAGACAAATGTTGACATAAGCAGTGATGTGGAGACTAATCAATGATATAAGTACAAGGATAATTACTAAAAAATGTATTAGATAACGCAGAGGAAGTGAGGATCAATCAATCAATCCATGTCTATGATCAATAGAGGTTTGAGATAGAGAAATTGATCCATGATGTGAACAATCGATGAGGATGAATAAAATTCATGAGATAGAATTTGGTATTAGATATAATTGCAGAGGCTTCAGGAAGGGCCTACGAATTTGAACTAGCATAAGCATACTCTAATAAATATCCTTGGGAAGTCTAGTTACAATTCTTACAACAGCCTGTGTTCATTAAGGTTTCCTAACTATGGGTTAGACCTGTTGTCGACCTCAGTGAGGTGGAAAGATTCTGAATCCACCAATGAGGCCTTGGTTATTCATCTAAGATCAAAGAAGAAAGTCTCAAAGAGAGAGAAGGGTAGATCCAAATCTCATGGGAGACATAAGTCTCCTGGAAAGTCCAAGGTAAATTATTGGATTTGCAGCAAGGTCAGACAGTTCAGAAGGGATTGCAAGGAAGAAAAGAAGAAGAATAAGAAGAAAAATAATGAGTCTGATAATGTATCTAAAAAATATTATTCAAGAGGATGGTGGAGAGCCTTTTTTTGATCTTTGGCAACCCGTGCAGTGTAGAGTGCATGGATGACAAAATTTGGAGCTTCCTTCCATATGACTTCCCATTAGCACTAGTTTTTAGTGTATGAGAAATATGACGGTGGGATGGTATACCTTGGTAATGAATCTTCAAAGCATAGTTGGTTGTGATAGAATATTGATCAGATTCCCTCAAGGCAGAGTAAAATGGATCAGTGGAGTTTTGCACATTTTGGGTTTAACACAAAACCTACTATTAGTAAAAACACTTAACAATATGGAAAACAAGACCGTGTTCAATTTTATTCTGGTTCTCATAAATATTTTGGGTTGTTCGAATTAATTCATTCTAACGTATTTGGTCCAATTAAAGTTCCTTCGATTTCTAAGTCTTTGTGTTATGTGTCATTTACTCTCGAAGGATATGCTTGTATTTTCTTAGAACTAAATATGAGGTTTTTAGTCAGTTTAAGGAGCTTAAATCTCTCTTGAAAAATCGAATTGATAGGAAGTTAAGGTGTTGAGGATTGATAATGGAAATGAGTTTTTTTATGCAAAGTTTGATCATTTTTATAAGGAGAATGGCATTGAAATACATAAGACAACTCCATATACCCCTCAACATAATGGAGTTGAAAAACAAATGAATGGAACATTGATGGAGAGAGCTACGCGTATGCTCAATGGAGTTGGATTAGATAATTTTTGGGTAGAAGTAGTTTCTACTGCATGTTACTTGATTAATAGGTCTCCGACATCATCTCTTGTAGACAAGACCCCTATGGAAGTTAGATGAGAAAGAATCCCTCACTTCAACATATTTGTGTTTTTTTTTTTGAGGCATATGTTCATGTGCGTAAGGAGAAGAAGTCTAAGTTGGATAACAAGGCAGTAAAGTGTATCTTCATCGGTTATGGTGTTCGTGTGAAAGGGTACAAGCTTCGGTATCTTATGTCTGGAAATATTTTGTATCTAGAAAAAATGTTATATTCAGAGAAGTTAAGTCTTCTCCCACAATGGTGTAGCTAGAAAATGATGAGAAAAAGTTATTGGTTCAAATACCACCCAAGATTGAGAAAGTTGAACCAAAGAATGAATAAGAAGTTCATGATGGACTTAATGAGGAGGAGGATTTAGAGATTTTAGAAGAGGAGGAAAAAAATCCACCTCAAACTTTAAGGAGGTCCACTTAGAAAAGAAAAAAACTAGAAACATGTATAATTATAGCCCATTTGATTTTAGATGTATATTTGATAAATATCTACTAACACTGATGAGCCTATAATAGTGAAAGAGGTGATGGAGATGGAATATTAGTATCCCCGGAGATTATCCATGGACGAGGAAATGGATGCACTCAGAAAGAATGATGCATGGGACTTGGTCCCATTGCTTGATGGACGAAAACCCATTGGATGTAAATGGGTGTACAAAAAGAAGATAAATTTAGATGACAATGTTGAAAGGCACAACGCAAGGTTGGTTGCAAAAGAATATTTTCAGGTTGAGGGGATATAATTTGGTGAGATGTTTTCCCCAATTTGTAAGTTAACATCTATTAGGTTCTTATTATATATAGCAATAGCCTTTTATTTAGAGATAGAACAAATGTATGTGAAAACTACATTCCTACACAGTGAATTAACGAAGGAGATTTATATGACACAACGAGAACACTATGTTGAAAAAGGTAAAGAGTCATTGATTTGTAGGTTAACAAAGTCTTTATATGGTCTCAAATAGTCTCCCAGAATGTGGTACCAAAAGTTTGATTCATTTTTGTTAATATTACATGATTTTTGAGATCCAAATCAAATCATTGTGTGTATTACAAATAAGATGGTGATCATTTCCTTGTTATCACTATATATGTAGATGATGTGTTATTCTTTGGTAATAGTAAGGATGTGATTTGTGATTTAAAGTCTCAACTTTCAACACAATTTGATATGAAGGATTTGGGAGTTGCAAAATACATCTTAGGAATAGATATCGAGAGAGAATAAAAATCTTTGGTTGATCCAGAGTAAGTATGTAAAATCTCTACTATGACATTTTCATATGGAAGATTGCAAACCATTGAGTGTTCTTTTTTTGTGAGCTATGCTTTCAGTTGAGCAGTTGGTATTATAATGTATGCTAGTGTAGTTGGTATTATAATGTATGCTGTCATCTATACTTGACCAGACATTTCCCAAGAAGTAGGAGTCTTGAGTCATTTCATGGCTAATCCTAGGCGTGAACAACGAGATGCAGTGAAGAAGGTCTTCAGGTATTTGCAAGGTACCTTTGAATATTCCATTTTCTATCATAGTGATGTTTCAGGGGACCCACACTCAATGGACATACAAGGTTATGTGGATTCTGATTGGGTAGGGGATGCAAATAGAAGGAGATCTACAAGGGATTACATGTTTCGGTTGTTTGGTGGAGCAATGGGACAGAAGAGCAAGTGACAAGATGTAGTCTCTTTGTTCATTGCAGATGAAGAGTATATGGAAGCTACTCATTCTTGTAAGGATTCCATTCGACTTATGAAATTGTGTTCAGAAGTAGGGCTAAGTAAAAAATCTATTACAATTCAACATGATAACAAAAATTCTATTTTTTTGGCTAAGAACCCAACCTTTCATGCAAAGACAAGGCATATCTAGATATCCAATACCATTTCATTAGGGACATGGTATAGGATGGAAATGTGATACTAGAAAAATTTGACTCCTTGTGTTATAGCAAGATTTTCCTCACCCTATGCAATCTTGCACAGAGGGCCTTTTTCCATTTCCCTATGCAGACTTGAAATCCCCTTTTGAAAATAGCAGAGATAAAAACATGATTTTTCCACACATACACACCCTGCCTATATTACAACATGTGTATACGTAGGTTGCACCACTACAACTCGTGTACATTGGGAAATGTGCCCAAAATTAAAAAATGGTGTTGGGTTTCCATGTCACGTCAGGAGATCAATGATCCTTGGCCTTCCATATACTAGAAACATTCTGAATCGGCCCTTGAGTATCACTTGAAGGCTATAAATAGGCCAAATCCGAGTTGTGGAAAAGAGGAGAAATAATTCAACTTTGAGAGCAAAGTTACTCTGGAGAAATTATTCACTTCACATTGAATCTACATCCCTTTTTCCTTTAAGTCTGAACACATTTTTCAGCCCCCAAGCTCTTCCCTTATTGATTGAGAACTTCATTTTCTCTCTTATATGAGCTTGCCTTTCGTGGAGGATTGAAGTGGTGGAGGCCTAGCTGGAAGGAACTTAGTTTCTCGGTTCTGAACCGTGTCAACACGGAAGTTTGTAACTCATTCACTTCTCTGATTACATCTTAATAGAAATACTCTTTTCTCATCCAATTAATATCTCGCAAATATTTGAATTTTTATTCCATGGGCATATTTGTTATGAATGTTGATGGACTATTCTATCAAATGCGCTAACATTATATATTATCACCATATGATTGCGTTGCTTGGTTGTTGAGGACTAGTTGCAGGTATATCACTTTGGGTCAAGTGCTCAATGGTGGATTTCATCGAATGTCTAGTTGAGGTAGGCCTCTTATCTTGTATTGTTAGAATATTTGTTTATATAACATACTTGGGATTAGACTTGATTTTTGCAGTCATTTCCGTCTATTGTAGTTTACCCCTAGCCATAGAGAGATTTTCCTCGTAACACCTTGCATAATGTTATTGATGAAACAAGTGAGCATGGGTAAATTCAAGTGGTGTCATGATTCTATGGGCCTTTTGGGTCGTAGCAATTACCTCGCAATATGATGCATTCTCCCTTGTACTAATGAAAGGTATATGAAAAGTGAGAGAATATTGACACATATGTGTCATACACGTAGATTGCAGTGTTGTAGTGGAGCAGGGAATTCACTGTTGTAGTAGAGTAGAGCAATGACAAAGAGCGATGGAACATAATATCCTGCTCAAGTAGAAATAAAAAACCATAAATGGTTTATGGTTTTATTTTTTCCTATTTATTTAGTGCTATGGATGGAATAAATTCAGTGAGTAGGTTTTGGTTTACTATAATGATAACACTTTTGTTAAGAGCACAAAGACTCTTTATTGTAACCATTTAGTTGTTTAATAATGCATTGAGTGTCCTTTGGTTTTCCCTAAGATATCATAGTGATTATGGCTTGTTGTGCATTTCATGTTTTTCTAACTATTTCTTTTCCAATTTCTGCACATTCTTTTCTCATGGATTAGCATAGAAAATATAATCTTCACCTTTGCTTCCTTTCAATGCTCTCAATTTTATGTTTTCATATGGAGCACACTAAAATTCCCTTCAAAAAAAAAAAAAATTGTGAGAAGAGTATTAATTGTTTTGATCCAAAGAGAAATGGGCTACTTTAAAAGATTTACAGTCTTAGCCAAAGAAAAGCAAGTTGCTACAAAATATTTTCTATCTAGTCTAATACTCTTTAAAATAAAATATGTGGAAGGGACATATTCACCTAATGTAAATATGGCGATTTTTCAAGCCCAAAATTACATCGCGAGGAGCATAGTGAAAGAGATCCTGTAGCGAGGTATCCTAAACTTGAAGTAACTGAATTGATTTCCTTGTGAAGCATATGTTCACAAACCGATCAGCTTAGAGAATGATATCAAAAAATAATACAAGGCTTTTGTGTGTTGTTGTGGAGGATTGGAAATCATATTTAAGTCATTAAACGTTTTAGTTTCAAGCACATGACTATAGGAAGCTGAGGAGGTGATTGGTTTTATCATTTTTAGGTTGATAGCATTTATAATGTGAGAAATCCTTTATTACTCATCTAACAAAATGGTTAGATGATGATATTTAAAAGATCTCATTTATAAAGTAAATCTTTTATGTATGCTACTCTTTCTATAAATATTCTCTTTTAAATAGTGTGCTATTCTCCTTGCAAGAGAATCTCTTATGTGCCCTCTTTGCCCTAGGAATAAAGCTTAAACATGTTGCTGGAAAAAAAATATTGTATGTACTGGAAGGCCTTTGATTGTTCATAGGTTGTTTTTGTTGTTTTCACAGTTAATAAAAAAATATTTCATTGATTTTATATAATCCCATAGGATAGAAGAAAACCCTTTAACATACACATATCAATATTTTTGTAATATTTGTTTCATAAATTGGGAAATTGAAAAATAAGTAAGACCTCAAGAAGAAGTGCTCTCTATCTTCATATAAAGAGAAGAAATATAGAAATACACTCTAGAGATAAGAGTTAGATTCAACTGTACACTCTAATGAATCCAATGTTGTCCATAATAGTTATTATCTTCCTTCTCTATTGTTTCAAAGAGTTGTAATCACACTATAAAGATGATCAAAATCCCAAGAGTTAATATGGGGTGGTAGGTGTGGGAGGGGTTTAGTATGGCTCTGGAGGGAATATTGTTGATTATTTGGGTTGGTTTTCATTGATATCAAACCTTGAAGAAAGTCCGGTAGCAAATTTCGGTAGCACAAAAGTTTGGGTAATGGACCCAAGTTGGTTCGATGGATAATGGTATGATTTTTGATACATTTGCAGGTAAGACTATTCCATATGGATAGTACATGTCATGCCATTTTTGGTGGTATGTGGAACGTCACATAAATCCTCACGGTTAGAGAGTTATGGCCATGTGAAGTTGGAGAAAG
>SNQJ01S0011046.1:121961-136276 GCA_010110895.2 Picea sitchensis
AGAAACAAATGGTTATCACCATTCTCTCCAAGCTTGGTCATGAATTCTCAGTATTCGCATCTACATTCCATACTGTCAGATTCGCCTCTGGAGCCACCTGGAAGATGCCTTCTCTTGAGGACTTTATCGAATCCCTGACACAAGAGCAAACCAAGCTCATCAACATGGGCACAATCAAAGGCCCAAGGGCGCATGCACTCACTATGCATGATGACAGCCAAAAATATCATAAATATAAAGACAAAGATAAGTGGAAATCTCATCAACATATGAAGAAGGAAGGGTACACAAAACCCTTCACCGATGCCTCCAGATCCAAAGGAGAAAAGGGAAGAAAATGAGAGAAATGCACATACTGTCACAAAGGATTCCATTCGGAATATGAATGCATGCAAAAACAAATAGATCTGATGTCTCAGATACTTCAATAAAACAACCTTGGAGATCATATCCTCGAGGGTGCAAAGAAGAAGAAGCCAGAAGATCCGAATTCCAAGAAAGGCAATTCTAGCCATGTGTTGATTGCCATCAACTCCTCTCCCGATGCTTGGATCGTAGATTCATGAACATCACATCACATGGATTCCTTAGAAGCAGTCTATTCTTCTTTGGATGCATGCAAAGGTCCTCCTATTATTATGGGGGACAACTCTTCTGTCGAATTCACCGACAAAGGAAGGATTGAACTCACCAATGGAAGCTTCGAGAACGTGTTGCATGTTCCCAAACTTTTTGTCAACCTTCTCTCTATATATCGGATGAAAAATTCTGGCACCGGAAAGAAAGTCATATTCAAACCAAATTCCATGGACATATACAACATGCAAACCAACTCCAGGGTTGCTACCGGTGAGGTAAATCATCAGTCTAGATTGTATACATTTTTTGAATTCATTGAACCTGATTCTGCTTTACTGCTTACTCATGCTGATGAAAGTAGTAGGATATGGCATGAAAGGTTTGGACATTTGAATTTTAGATACATGCAACAAATTAGAAAGAATAGATTAGTTGATGGTCTACCAAAAATCCATTTCTCCAAGGGAGTATGTGAGGGATGTGTTCTCGAAAAACACCCTCAAGAGAAATTCGTCAAAGGAAAGTCTTAGCGAGCTTTCACACCTTTACATCTGATCCACAGTGACCTCATGGGTCCTTTTCCACATCCATCGATCAACAAAGAAGGGTTTTTTCTTATTTTTGTTGATGATTTCTCACGTTTTACTTGGATCTAATTTCTTAGGCAAAAATCTGAGGTCTTTCAACACCTCAAAGATTTCAAAGGTTTGGTTGAGACACAGTCCGGAAAGAAGATCAAAGTCCTCTGAAATGATAACGGGGGAGAGTATGTGAATTATGAGATTCACAATCTTTTCCACGAGTCATGGATTCAGTTGCAACATACAGTTCCCTACACTCCACAGCAAAACGAAGTTGCTGAGTGGAAAAACAGATCTCTAAAGGAGATGGCATCTTGCATGTTGCATGAAAAGTCACTACCACAAAGACTATGGGCCGAAGCACTGAACTATGCAACATACATCTAAAACAAATATCCTCATAGTTCTATCAAGGACAAGACCCCCTATGAGGCTTGGAGCGGCCTCAAACTGGAAGTGGACCACTTTCGAATTTTTGGTTCACGTGCATGGGCCCAAATTCCCTCTGAAAAGAGGAAGGCACTTGATCCACAGAGCACTGAGTGCGTTTTTGTTGGATACCCCAACGGTGTGAAGGGATTTCGTCTTATTGATATTTCCTCGGACCGACTCAACATTGAGTGTAGTGTCCAATTTGAGGAAAGTCTCTCGCATGTACCTCAACAGTCGCATGCAGACACCTTCACTCTTCCACTTGTCTGAGATGATGAGCATGCACAAGTTGACTCTTCCTCAGATGAGAGTTCTAATTCAGAGGACTCAAATGATTCAGATTCAGAGTTAGTACACTCAAATGTAGAGTCAGAGCATCCAAATGCAGTCATAGAGCCAGAGCATCCAGATGCAGTCATAGAGCCAGAGCAGAGGCCCAGGATTCTCCATGACAGGTTTTTGATGATGGACATGGGTCCACTACACTTCTTCCTGTTAGAAAAATAGGACCGCGGAGCAATAAAATAAAAAAAATACAGAAACAAAACACAGAAGATACATAATACAAGAGAGACACAGATTTATGTGGTTCACCCAGTGTGGGCTACGTTTACCAGAGAAATTGCTAGGTCCTTCCTTTATTATTATCCAGCATATGAAGGGATACAACCTACAACAAACTCGCTGTAACTTCCTCTTATTTTTCTCACAGTCTCCTATCTCAGAATACAATATTCGTCATCAATCATAGCCACAATACATTTCCCTCATAAAAGAGGGTTTCCTTCTAGGGAAAAAAACCCTAACATAATCTCTACTGTTAGATCTGCGACCTTATAATGAACGGTTCAGATTTACAATGAAATTACAATATACATTTACAAGGCAATTTTTCCTTCGAGGGATTCACCCCCGAACCCCTGCTGGGGGCCTGTTTGCCCCCAGACTTCCCAGGCGGGGGGATATCCCCCCCAGACCCCGCAGAGGGGGTACCCCCCCTCTGCAATCCCTCGCGTGGAAGAGTGTACATACTTCTGGGGTGTAAATACTTCATGGGGTATAAACACGGCTGAAAGTAAAAGACCTCTAAATAAGGAAGATAATCAGGCTCCACAACCAACACTTCCTTGGACTTGAGATCAATCAGGATGCATCAGGCATCAAACTGTCTCAAGCCAAGTATGCACGACATATCCTTGAGAGATCTCACATGATAGACTGTAAGTCTACTCCGACTCCTTTCCTATCAAGAGTCAAACTTGAGGATGGCGGGGAGACTCCATTGGTTGACAACAAAATGTACAGATAGCTAGTGGGGAGCTTGTTGTATCTCACACACTCCAGACCAGACCTCTCATATGCAGTTGGTGCAGTTTCCAGGTTCATGCAAGAGCTACATGAGCTACATTGGAAAGCTGCAAAGCGTATCCTTCGATACGTACATGGCACCATCACCTTTGGGATTCATTATGCAAGAGGATCTACATTATATCTCATTGGTTTTACTAATTCCGACTGGGTTGGCGATAACATTGATCGCAAGTCCACATCTGGTTACTCACTCAGTCTTGGTTTCGGGCCTATCTGTTGGTCGAGCAAGAAGCAAGCTGCCATTTCTCTATCTTCAATCGAGGACGAGTATAGAGGGGTAGTTAACATAACCATTCAGGCTATGTGGCTACAACATTTTCTCACTGGGTTGGGCATTTAGTTTCATCAGCCAATTGTCATCTGGTGTGACAACCAGAGTACTCCAAATTTCTATAGAGATCCAGTTCAGAGGCAGCGAATGAAGAACATCGAGATCCACATGCACTACATCTAGGACTTAGTACATGAGGGGATCATCGACTTACATTTCTATCCTTCAACAGAACATACGGCAGATATTTTCACCAAGAACTTCACTGAGCATAAATTCCATTCTCTGTGAGGTCGTCTTGGAGTGAAGAACACAATTGCCTAACAACTGTAGTTCTTCTTTTTTTTACATACATTGTACCTTGAGGGGGGGTTTTTCCCATGAGGTTTTCCCTCTTTCCTCACTTTATTTTTAGTGTATCTTTTGTACTTGGGTACCTAACATGGCCTCGTTGTTGGGACCCAATCTTTATTTTCACCATAGTGATGTTCAGGGGAGGTGTTGGAGTTACTTCACACACACCTAGGATTTCTTTTTCCTAAGGTTTTTATTTGTTTATTAGTCATAATTAGTCATTATCCAGTCTCCTATATTTTAGGAGAGAATATTCCACCTGGAGAATATTCTTTTTCAGTTCACACTTCAGTTTGACTAGTTGAGTTGAGTTTAGATGTTGCATTGGGATCATCACCATGCAACATTGGGATCATCACCATGCTAATTCAACCTTGCCTTGGTATCATCACCAAAGTGGCTCATTATCCTTGATTCCTTGATTTAACTCCTCACTACTTTCTTTTCAGTCAGTTAACTGAAGACTAGTTGACTAGTTAACTCAACTAGGTGGCAGTTCACTCCCATAACTGCCTGAGAGACTAGAATAGGTGGCAGTTCACTCCCGTAACTGCTGGTGTGTGTCCAGATCACTCTAGACCACCACTATGGTGACTTGTTTCACCTCAATTCGAACTCATTGAGTTATACAAAGTATATCATGTGTAAATTATTCATTTTTCACAACGGTTAATGAGAATTCTTTCCATTCTTTCTCTCCTTCTTCTTATTTTTCCAATTCTCTCTGCAAATGTGTGTATCATTGTTTAGCTATATCTATTATGTGCAGGTCAACACATTTACATATATGTTTTATATCTGCACGAGGAAGCACCATAAAGATGACAGTTAAGGTTGGGAGAACAATTTCAGGAAGATTTCAGTCGGGGGGAGTATCCCCACAGACAATTTAGTTAGGGGGATCATACCCAGATGGAAAGATACCTTTGTCATTGATGACAAAGGGGGGGATATTTATTAGATGCAAAGGTAAATGATTGGAGAAAGAGTAGAGATGCATGGTTACAGGGGAGCGATGGTCACAGGGGGAGCATGAGTGATATACTTCAGTATTTCATCAAAGTGTTTCCATCAATGCCAAAGGGGGAGATTGTTGATTATTTGGGTTGGTTTTCATTGATGTTAACCCTTGAAGAAAGTTAGGTAGCACAAAGGTTTGGTTAATGGACCCAAGTTTGTTTGTTGGATAATGGTATGAGTTTTGATATATTTGCAGGTAAGAATATTCCATATGGATATTACATGTCATGCCATTTCCGGTGTTATGTGGAATGTCACATAAATCCTCACGATTAGAGAGTTATGTCCATGTGAAGTTGGAGAAAGGTTTGGGAAATGGACCCAATTTTGTTTGATGGATAATGGTATGAGTTTTGATAGATTTGTAGGTAGGAATATTGTAGATGGATAGTACATGTCATGCCATTTCCACTGGTATGTGGAACATCACACAACTCTTCACAGTTAGAGAGTTATGGCCATGTGAAGTTGGAGAACCCTCATGAGTCATCTAAAATCCCCAAAAGGTCAAAGTAGTCAAAGTGGTTTAAGATATTTTAGAAGGTAAATAATAAAGTGAAGTAATGAGTGTCCTATAAGTCAAAGTGAATACAAAAGAAATTGTTTAAATAATCAATTTAATGAAGAAATTACTAAGTGGACAAGTGGTTAGAAGTGGGTTAACCCTAAAATAAGGAAAGTGGGTTAAGATGGTTAAAAGGTAACCCCTTGAGGAAGCTACATGGAAGTATAAATAAGAGGCAAGGCTCTCTCATTTTAATCACACTTGAGCATATTGAATATATACAAGTGACTGAGGCAACCAAATGATATCTAATCCGAATTTTAGAGGGAAGGTGAAGTAAAGAAGGTCGAAATTTAAGGGAGGATACATTCTTTTGATGATGTTTTCTAAGGTATGTTATTTACAGGTCATCTCACCATTTTCGCAATAAGTTTTTTTCTAGAATAATTTAGACCGTGAAATTGGGAGGCCATTGAGGAAACATATCCAAGTATATGTGATACAAATTTCATCTTGTGGGTCATTGTATTTTTGGATTTACACGCCATGGAAAATAGGGTTTGTGGCTAGTCCTGAAACTAATCTAAAACATGTGTTTGGGGTAAAAACATTATAATGTATTCATAACAGACAAAAATTCAGTAAGACCAAATGAATTGGTTAGATTACAATCTTTATTATTATGTGTACAATTTTTAGATACATACAACAAATATTACGTGCAGGTCATGTTCTACAAGTTCGCTCTCTAGAATAAGCCAAAATTCAACAAGGTATGCCATTTTTGCTATAACTCCTATTATGAGAGGTTCCAAGTAGTGAAATATGGAGGAATTGCATAAATGACATTGAAGAACATTGTGTACCATTTTTAGTTCTTTATTCATTACAGGTACACAGTTATGATTATGACAAGTTAGGGTTTTTGACTAATCCAGAATTAGTCATCTGAGACTAAAGTAAAGTTTGATGAAAATGCTAGTCTCTTGTTGTTAAAGTTAAGGAAGGTTTGCATATATGTGATCATATAAACCAGGTCTATTATAGAGTTACAAATAAGATTTGGATGATGAAATTGATGAGGGATTTTGGTTGAGGTATGTTATAGATAGAGGTTGTATAATAGTGAGGTTGTGGCACATGGTTTGATGTAATGGTTTATGGTATTTGGTTATGGATAGTGTGATGTATTGATAGATAAATTTTGATGGTTATATTGGTATATGTATTTGGTATATGGTTGAGTTACATGTTGGGTACATGGTTGAGGAAAGTAGTTGAAGAGATGGCACATACATGAGGTGTATACTTGATGATGTTGGTACATCTTGATGAGTCATACTTTATGTCTATTTGATGCACAATTGATACATATTTGGTGCATGTTTGATGCACTCGTTGATGGTACAGGTTGGTGCATGGTTGATTCACTTGTTTATGGTACAAGATGATTATAGGTTGAGGTACAAGTTGGTGCATGGTTGATGCACTTGTTTATGGTACATGTTGATTACAGGTTGTTTGGTACAGGTTGGTGCATGGTTGATGCACTTGTTTATGGTACAGGTGTTGGCAGCTCCATAGTATTTTCACCTCTTAAAACAACGAATAATAAATTATGTAGCTACCTCCGCTTCATCACATGATCATTTCTACTTGAAAGATGAGTTTTGGGCTATAAAAGGTTTTTATTTTTCTTAGTTCTTGTTTGTTCATGACTGGAAGCATGAATGAAGCATTGAAACTTATGCATTTATTACAATTGAATTTAAGGCTTATTTCCCTAGGAGAATAAATGTTCATACAAACCTTTTTAAGAATGATATTTTTCTTTAAGGCCTATCTCATGTCAATAAAATAGTTTTTTAAAAGTTGCTCATTGTTATAAGGTATACTCTGGACCTTTAAATGATACACCAAGAATTGATTGATGCCAGGCTATGAGTTTGTTTCATGTATGATTCTTGGTAAATCCTTTTTATGGTTGCTATGCTTTGATTTATCAAGCACCTCTTTTCCTAATCTTAAAATGATCAACTCCACCCTTTACACAATGATGATATTCAAACGCATCTGGTCGTATTCTGTACTCTGCTGATAGTGGAAGTTTGAAAATGAAATGTCCATCATTTCAAGTTAAGTCTCGATCTTTGTTCTGTACTCTCGATGATTCATTACACAAAACGCCTGATTCTCATATGAAACCCCTCATTCCTTCATTTAATCGCGTGGGGTTTTTATTTCCTTGGTTTTATTCCTGGTTCTTCCTATTTTGTGAAACCTTTCATACAGTGATTTATGTTTTCCCCCGTGACTGCTTGTATGAATCCACATGGCCCTTGTCATCCGTGTCGAATAGAATGGATCGCAAAACCTGCTCCTGTATGAAAATGCAAGAGAAGACCTTAAGGGTCAAGCTTGGCTCTAATTTCTTGAGACATTTCAAGGTTACAACTTGCAAGCGGCCCAGGAGTTCTCCCTCTCTTTCGATGGGTGCTGAGCCAAAGTGGGTGACATTCAAATTGAAATCACCAAGGAGTTTTTGAGCCAGGAAAAAGGTCTTCCCCTTAGCGGGCAAAAATAGTTTAAGAATTCCAAGTTAGAGGAGGTTCCATGGAGTTTGTTCTTTACCTCCAGGAAAATCCAGTGCTGTGATAAAAGTATGCCTATATCTCTGTTAAAGACTAGGTAGCACGGTTTATTGGCAGTTTTAAGGTAGATCATTACCTATGAAGGTCGCTTCAGCCTCATTTTTCTTTACCACATAAGACTGTTAATGAACTTCATCGGTTTCTAGTTGAACATGCCTTTCTATTTATTGAGAAGTTTATATAAAATGGCCAAGAGGTATAAGAGATAGTATTTGAATTCCAGTTTATTTCATCATGGGTTGATCAAGATGTTGTTAGTCCATCATTTAAAATTGTAGGGCGATGATTGGGACACTTTCCTATCTTGAAATGGCTTTGTTACATCCAACCCTGTAGAGGTTGATAAGCCCATGTTAGAAGAAACCCCTATCCCTTCCATTGACAGAACAATCTCCTCATCCAAAGAACCCTATGATAGGGTCGCGCTCGATGAGCCTATGTCTGAGCAACAAGATACTGACCCACGAGTCATTGAATTTCATGAGCGTGAGTAGTATGTCTGCCCTAACACCTTTGCAAAAACCGTAAACAGACCCTCACGCAAATTGTCTAAAATGACTCGGATATAGGGTTTAAGGAAAAAAG
Source organism: Picea sitchensis (assembly GCA_010110895.2). Lineage (NCBI taxonomy): Eukaryota > Viridiplantae > Streptophyta > Pinopsida > Pinales > Pinaceae > Picea > Picea sitchensis. The sequence continues at coordinate 130,311 of SNQJ01S0011046.1, forward strand.
GGCAGGGAGATTAATCTCTAGGAGCCTACAAAATAAATTGAAGTCTCATATGAGCTCGATCAAAGTGATCGAGGTCCATGAGAGCTCTGATTCTGAGATTGATAAATTCTTGGCAAGAGAAGACCCAAGTTACCTCAAACTGGATCTCAGCCAGACCTATGATTCCGTAGACAATATGCCACCGTGCCTGAAACATAGCAAAGGCTTTCCAGGGATCAAACTCGGTAAAGATCCCAGAGACAACAATGGTAGCGTTCTGACGCATGACCATGGGTATACTCAACCAACTGTCCTAGATCCATGGTGTGAGGTGTGTTTATTTTGGATAGAAAAGTATTACACAGATGTCCCCTCCCTCCAAGAAAAGATTAAGACCCTCACAACTCAGATTGACTCATTAATGGATAAAAACTACAGATTCAAGGTCAGTGCACACCGGCAAGGAAAATGCTTGAAGAGAACTAGAAATTTCATAATAAAAAACGCTGAGTGTGTCAAAGTAGTGATTATTTTTGAGGTTTTATGAGCCAAATTTAGCATTCAGTTGAAAGGTAAAAGATTTGTGTGATTTTGTTGATTTGTTCTTAATTAATATAGATTGAATTGGTTTTATGCTGTTAAAATAAGACTAGCTACATAATCAATAGATTCTATAGCCAGTATGTTCTCATTCGAAATATTGGAAAATGTTGGTTAAATGAATATCTAAATTTCTTTATTTTTTGTTTTTCCTTTCAGGATATCAGGCAACTTGTGGAGACATAATGATATGGATCATTTCTTGGGTCATTAGCCATTTCTTTGGCTCATTTTTAAAACAGAAACAAACTCTTTTAATCTTAAGAGATATAGTTTGATATTGAGTGGTTTTATTACCCTCTATTTTTGTAATTAACAAATCATCCTAGGATTTGATTCTATCTTAGAATATGGGATGCTTAGTTTTCCTAAACTCTTTAAATACTGCAACTTTTTGTAATGAAACCATCCTGGTCTGGGGAAGAAGATGGATGATTGATTTACAGACTTTAATGGAACAACAATACACATTTCGTCTTTAGCTTCTTGTGGATGGTGTCTTCATTTAAGTTTTGTTTATCCTGATGTCATAATAGGTTTTGATAGCTTTAGTCTTCATGATTTATTATGTTTTGGGATAATTCCTTTATAGATGTTGTCCATAAATGATGCTTCAGATATTAATCATGTGATCATCTATTCAGCTTCAATTACATGATTTCTCCTTAATTTTTGTTGAAAGATTAAATGCAAGGTTATTGCTAACATATTTTTCTTAATGTAATTACTTGCAATCATGAGATCACAATAACTATTTGTATCACTATTTATTTTATTAAAATTCAACTGCCAACACAATTGTCCTGCATTTATTCAGAACAAATTTAAGGTTTATTGTAGGTTTTCCTCTTGGACAAGGTGGTTAGATGTTCTCTGATCGTACAAATGTTTGGATGCATATCATTATCTCGCTAACATGTTAGCTTATTTACATTTTTCTTCTATTTGTTTATCACTAAAATTCAAACGTATGTTTTGGCTTTTGATTATCTATACGTTTCCATTTCATAACATTTTCTTTTATTAGTTTAAGACTTATAAAGGAAAAATCAAAAAATATTTTTATGTGCTTTCTTTATCTTCTTCTTCAAAGTAGTCATTTTCACATTGAGTTTCATAAGTTTAGATTAAAACTTGCAGCTTGTAAATAATGTCCATAAATAAGAGTTATCTATCTTTTTCTTAAATACACCTACTACAGTTACATTAGAGCATATGTATATATATAGTGTTTAGTAATTAGATAGTTATTTATTTCTTTTATTTTGTTTCTTTTAGGATTTTTGTATTGGCTAACAGAGCCATTAAACCTGTTAGAACGAGTTATACCAAATGGCTTGGGTTACTTGAACAACCCCGGACCAGACTCGTTCTTCCAATTGACGGACGATCATTTTTGCTTGTCAACAAATGACACTAGAAGGAGGATGTATGTCAACAACAATGATATCAATAATCTGGTGAACCTTAGGATTAGAGGATAGTTTTTAATTCACCAATTACCTTAACATTCGTTTGATCGAGCTGAATGATTTTTAGAATGGTTCCATTTATGGCTACCTGAGAATGGAAAGCCAAACATAATTAGGATTAATCATGAGCGTTAACTCAAGAACACCGTGACCAATTTAAATGATGCTAATGAACCATTTACTACTTCCACTAATTCACTCGAAATGTAGGGAATTAACACCTTTTTTGGTAACTCCATGGCGGAAACTTCCATCATCACTGATCCGGAACAACAGTCAGAACTTGTGACATGCACACAGTTAGAAACTCTACCTAATTTTCCTAACACAGCCGATGAAGCTCACATATGGTCTCTCTACTTCGATGGATCTAAATCTAAAGAAGGAGTTGGTGCAGGATGTGTACTCATCGACCCAGCAGGAAATAAAACTTTGATTGCTTGTCGATTAGAGTTTGAATGTACAAACAACACCACCGAATATGAGGCACTTCTGCAAGGACTCAAGAAGGTAGTATATATGAATGTACATAACTTAATGGTATTCGGTGATTCATAAATTGTGGTCAGACAAGTAAGAAATTCCATACATTGCCTATCACCACACCTGAAAAGTTATCAAGCCAAGGTATGGAATCTAATACACAATGTTTTTGCATTTAACATTAAGTCCATTCTAAGATCAAACAACTCTGAGGCTGACTTGTTAGCTAACACCGCTTCCAAACTTTTGCCCAGAGAAGGTATTTCTCCAAACGCACTTTCAATTGAGTTATTGTTCAGACCATCAATCCCAGACAACGTCACTAATTGTAGAGTGTTCGATGATGATCAACAGATCATTAGTTTTTTGCACATGGAGGACACTTTTCAAGGTGCGGTTATCGATGAGGGCACCCACGATGAAGGTCTTCACAATTTTACGATAATATCGGATTCGAGGTCTCCCGAATCAACATCAGATCTGGTAAATTCTATCCCTAAATCCGTGGTAATATTATAAAAGTTTTATGATTTGCATGACAAATTCAGGAAATCAGTAAATTGTAAAACAAATATTTCTTCCTTGACCCATGAAAAAATAAATCTAGGGACTAAAGATAATCCATAATGTATCAATATGGGAACGAGATGTTCCAAGCAAGAGAATTCATCCTTTATAAAACTGTTTAAATAATTCAAGGATGTATTTTCTTGGACATACGATGATTTAAAAACTTTTGACCCTAACATTATACAACGCATCATCCCCATGAAACCCTAGACTCAACCTTTTCAGCAGAAGTTGAGAAAGATGCACCCTAAACTCGAATCGATGGTCAAGAAAGAACTAAACAAACTATTGAATGCAAAGATAATCTTCCCAGTAAGAAACACACAATGGGTCTCTAATCTTGTCCCTGTAAGGAAGAAAAGTGGTGAAATTCGAGTCTGTATCGATTTTCAAAACTTAAACCGAGCGTCTGACAAAGACACTTATCTTGTTCCTCCAATGGAATAAATTCTCCAGCAGGTATCTAGTTCTGAAATATTGTCACTACTAGATGTTTTTTCAGGGTACAACCAGGTCCTCATGTCTCCCCCAGACCAGTTGAAAACCACTTTTTGTACCCCATGGGGTACCTATGCCTACAGAAAAATGCCTTTTGGACTTATAAATGTCGGGGCCACTTTTCAGAGAGAAATGGATATTGCTTTTCATGGTCTCATCAATCAATTTGTAGTGGTCTATCTTGATGACGTTACTGTTTTCTCCAAAAATAAGAGAGATCACTTATCCCATCTAAGGTCTATTCTACAACGATGCCGCAAGTATGACATATCTCTAAATCCTAAGAATTCTATCTTTGCAGTGGAAGAAGTCAAGTTTCTCAGATCCATAGTATCCAATGAATGGATGATCATCGATCCCAAAAGAACTCAAGCCATTTCCAGGCTTCCTCTCCCCTCCTCCAAAAAATCCATGCAATTTTTTCTAGGTCAAATAAATTTTGTCAGAAGGTTTGTCCTGAGTTTTTTAGAAATGGTAAGGCCATGGAAAAACTTAATCAAAAAGGATGTTCAATATCATTAGGGACCACAGGAAAGTCAATCTCTTGACTCCATAAAAAAATCCATAGTGGAGGCCCCCTCCCCAATGAGCCCTGATTTTTCACAAGATTTCACTCTTTATACGTTCGCCTTTGATCGATCTTATGCCACTGTGCTGACCCAAAAGAATGATGAAAGCAACGAAATTCCCATTGCCTTTATGATCTCATCCTTCAAGGGGGAATATCTTAATTTCCAAGCTATAGATCAAGAGGCTTATGCTGTTTTTAAAGCAGTAAAACATTTTCGATCATATTTACTGAAATCCAAAACTAAAGTCATTGTGTCTTACCATGCTGTCAGAAACTTGTTAGTACAAAAGGAACTAGGTGAAAAAATGGTAAACTGGATGACATCATTATAAGAGTATGACCTCGAGATTACCCCTACGCAAATTGTTAGAGGTCAAGGTCTATGTAAATTAGTGGCTGATTCAGTTGAAGAGCAACAGAGTCAAACTAATTTTTTAACTGAAAATCGGCATAGTGAAAGTCAAATATGTTGTGCACAAGATGTTTCTAATTCTTGGTTTGATGACATTAAGTTTTATCTAACACATGGTTCGTCTCCTCGCCATCTTGATCTTAAAAAGAGAAGAGCATTAAGACTAAAATCTGCACCTTTCTAGCTGGTAAATGGCGTATTATTCCATAAAATGTTTGATGAAGTCCTTATGCGTTGTCTGGAAAGAGATGAAGCAGATAAAGTGTTATCTGAATTGCATACAGGAGAATTTGGTGGGAACTTTGGTGGAGAAACTACTTCTCACAAAGTGTTAAGAGAAGGGTACTATTGGCCCATGTTATTCAAATATGCCCATACATTATGTGATAAATGCATGATCTTCCAAAAGGATTCTGGACAAGTGCAGAAGGAAACATTTCCACTGCAACCTGTTTCGGTAGATTTCCCTTTTCAGCAATGGGGTCTTGACATCATTGGCCCTATAAACCCCACTTCCTTGCAACAACATAAATACATCATTACAATGACAGACTGTTTTACCAGATGGTCCGAGGTTGCACCATTAAAAGTGGTAAACACCAGTCAGGTAATATCTTTCCTTAATTCAAACATCATTACTCGATTCGATATTCCTGAATGTTTGGTCTTCGATAATGCTTCCTATTTTTCATCCCTCGATATGAGTTCTTTTTATTTAGAAAAAGGGATAAAACTGAAATATTATGCCAGCTATTTCCCCCAAGGAAATGGTTTAGTAGAATCAACAAACAAAAGCCTAATCAAAATCATCAAGAGGACAGTTTTTGAAAACCACAAAAATTGGCACAACGCGCTTTTTAATGCAATCTGGGTTGATAGGGTGACTCCAAAAACCGTTGTTGGTAATTCTCCCTTCTTTCTCATCTACGGAAGAGAATCAATTCTTCCTCCCCATGTCTTGCTTCCCTCGCTGCAATTATCACAGAAAGTTCAGGAAGAGAATTGTCCTCCTCTTGAAAGTCACATTAACACTTTGTTGAAATTAGAGGAAGTAAGAACATGAGCAAAAGAAAGATTGAATCAACATCAACGTATTGTTAAAAGCTGGTTTGATTCAAGTTCTACCTCGGATAGGAATTTCGAGGTGGGAGATTTAGTGCTCAAATGGGATAAACCTCATGAAGGAAAAGGGGAACATTCCAAGTTCCAAAATTTATGGTTAGGACCCTTCTTGATCACTGAGAAACTAGGTCCTAGCTCTTTCCGCCTGTAGAATTTAGAGGGCCAACCAGACACCTTCCCAGTGAAAGGCCAAGCTCTTAAAAGGCATTTTTCATGACGATTCCCAGACGCATCTTTTGTACATATTTTTTTTGTTTTG
>SNQJ01S0011047.1:0-10629 GCA_010110895.2 Picea sitchensis
AACAATATATGCATCCAATCCCTCTATGATAGGATCCCTTGTGACATATTTACCACAAGGAAAATCATTCTATGTTAGGGATCTTGGGTTCTTTATGCTTACAAGTTTCAACAAGAAATACAATATCATTTTTACTTGGTATCGAACTCAACATTGGACCATTGCTCCATGGAAATACACTATGATTATTAGAGAGGATGAAAAGTGTCCCAAATTCCTATTTATTATTATCCTTTTGATCTCTATCCCTAATAATAGTTCTTATAGTTCTAATTATTTCCAATTTTCCTTCATACCTCCACTTTCTTTTACCTTTTGAACTTCCCTAATTTAACTTACTTCTAGACTGAGGTCTTCATTTATAAATATTCCTAACCCTTTTAGAATTGGAATTTTATTGAGTATGCCATATTTATGTCTATTATATATTACCTTAACATGAATTGGCATATTTCTATTCTTAATTATTTTTCTTGACCTCTTTTCTTGTATGAGACAATTTGTTTGAATTTGTAGCTTGTTTTGTAGTCCATCCTTGACACGAGTTAACATGTCCTCTTCTGTATCCTCTTTCAAATTTTTTTTATCACAGTTTATGTATTAGGATAAGGATAATGCTTAATTTTTTTTTTTTTTTTAAATCACTAAGAATTATCAAACAAATTAAAAATAAATATTAAATAAATAAAAATAATGAGACTAATATTATTCAAATATGGTAAAAATGGAAAGAAGGAGGTCATATGTAAGAAAACTAAACTTACTTTTATTGGAAAAATTTCCCAAATCTAGTAGGAATTTTGTTTCAAAATACAGTTTTGATTAATTCATGAGAACTTTGATTAGAGAAATTATCCCTTAAATGTTTTAGCTCATTTCAAAACAAACCATATTAGTGGAATTTCTAAAAAACTAGTGCATCAAAGATGAACTTTTCCTTTCCAAAAAAATAATTAAAATGAACTTAAGGAAGATATCAAGTTTGTCCACATATTATCTCACTCTCAAATTAAAATAACATATTTTTATGGTTTCCTTTAAACATCAAATCATGAAGGGTAATTAAGTTATAAAAATAAGCACAATTGTATTTTATAATATAATTGTTAGAGTATGTTCAAAAAAAATGAGATTCATCTTTAATATATTTGTATCATAAATTTTACTAGTTACCTTATACCAAGGTGTATTTTAGTTAGTATTATAACCAATTTCATTATCTAAGTCATGAACATCAACCCTATTTGAGAAATATTATTTTTGTTTTTAATTTTTACAATGTTCATAAAGTAGTTTTCATAAGCTAAATTAGGATGTATAAAATCTTCATAGTATTTCCAATGCTTTTAATGAATGATTTGATTGGAATATTAAGACGTCTCTTTCAAATTTGTAATAATAATGATAATTATAATTATAATAATATTTGTTATGTTTATCTGAAGGTGTAATGGCCCCTCCGTTACATCAACAATTAGTAATGTACAAAAGAGGTATATATATTGAACAAACATTAGTACAAGTGAAAATGCATCATAACATGTATTAATAACTACACAATCAACTGAAAGTAACATCACTATTATTCAATCAATTGTATCTTATAAAAATAACAATGGGATGATTGTAGGGGCTAAATTTCACTCATGGGCTATTTTTTCGTGGTTTTTCCCAAAAAAATATTCTCTATTCTAAAAATGATTCGCCCAAATTCTATAGGATAAAATTATTTTACCTTAAAAATCGCCAAAATTGTATACAAATTCTATAAAATTCTTGGAAATTTGAATATTTTTACAAAAATATCATCAAACATTTAATAGTTGGCATATCAAGGATTAGTAAGATTTGCCAAGGTTTCTACATTAAAAAAAAATAAAATCTATCCTTAAAATCATCCCTGGATAACATAAGGAAGCTACTCGCCCAACCTATCTTGCATGGTTAGGACCTCCAAGACACATAAGCAACACTCAAGTCTAGGATTCATCTGATTGATTTTGACCACTTAAGTTCTCAGGATTGGCGATTGTTCTGAGGAACACGAAAGTCTCTAATTCTCATTAATTCAATTATACACCACTACTCAAAACTATAATTATCAGCATACTTAACCATCAATTCATCACAGTGCAAATAATAATCTACTCTACTTAATCAATCTTCAAGCAACATTGAGTGTAAATGAGTAAGAGGCTTTTACATAAAAAATAATAACCCAAAGAGCATAAGTAAAATATTAGTCTCATGTATCTCAACTATGCATATTCATAGTAAGGAATATCTTCTAAGAATATATATCAGAAATTTAAAGGCTAAAATTATATATTTGTTTGCAAGAAACCACAAGAAGATCAATCTTATTAAGAAATACATTAAATTTAGATGCTACTTTGCATTATGTATCCAATTTATAAAACTAATAAAAATAAATCATAAATAGCAATTAATAAGAAGTTGATTGCTTGTGTATCCATTTTAAAAGAACTAATAGGTTCAATCATAACATGCAATATGGAAAGATTCCAAGACTACCTTACATTTCCATTTCAAGAAACTATAAGAGGTTCAAACCCATAATTACGCTGAAAGGCGTACACCTATTGAAAATGGTCATAATTAATGATCTTTTAATCTTAAATTCTAATCTGATGGCTAAGCATTGAAGATGCTGGCATATTCTTAGTTGTCCTCCAAAATCAATGGGTCAGATTTATTGTTCATAATTTCCTTGCATTTATGAAGGCATCCATTAACATGTTTACTTTTTTACATTTACCTAATCACATAATAAATTTACTGTGAAAATACATAATTGCCACGTTCAAATGATTAAGGAAGATTAAAATATATGCAGGCCACATTTATATCATTAAAAAACACTATGCACACATGCCATCTAGGATGAGGGTCTCTGGAAGGCCATCTACACACGCCATTGGCCTTCCACCGCCTCGTCTCAGAGTGGGCAGTTGAAATACGTGGTCGTGGCTCTCAGTGGGTTCAGGTGTCTCTACGTGAACTGCTTGCACCCTCTTCTCTCCAGAAATAATAGCAGTTACAAGCATTTGAAATCTGGTTCAATATCCAAGGATGCTTCCTCTTCATCCAAGAAAAAGTGGAGCAAGGACGAGGTCTATATTTCCCTCTCGCTATTTTTCATCGATCGCTACTGGAGAATACCTCCTCTGGATTCGAATTCAGCTGGCATGGCCAGAATTATGTGCAAGCCATATTCGGATGAGAAACAACCAGCCTCCTATTCCACCGCTTTCACTTCCGATGTGCATCGCCTTCTGGATGGGTGGAGAGGCAACTGCAGCTTTCACCCATATAATGCAAACAACAATACTATCCCTCATCATTCAGCAAGGAAGATCGACATTAATGCGGAAGATGCAAAGTATTGCTAGGGATCTATGGATTCACAATCTTCTTCCAAATAACTCTCACACAGACAAACAACATGATAGGTACTAGACAGTTGTTTCAGAAGGTTTGAGTATCTTCAATTCTGTAATATTAACATTACTTGTTGATTACTTCCTAAATCTTTACTTCTTAAATCTTATGATCACATAGACGTATCAGACAATGGTTTCTTTCTCATGGGTTGCAGATATTTACATTAAATTCTCCGCCTATCAAAATCACATATATTTTATTAGGGTTGTTGTGCATATCTGGCCACTAGTAAAAAAAATTAGAAGTCGGAATCTCTAGAGATGTAATATGGCTATAAATAATGTTATTATTGAAGAATCTAGGAGAGTAATATCCATTCAACTTGCTATGTAGTATTGAATAATTCTATGCAGTATTGAATAATGTAGCAGGTGGATTATAAGTCTTAGAATTTGAATTACTTTCAGATTTTATAAACAAAATCCACTTTTTAAATCCTAAATTTATCTAGGACTTCAATGTTGTGTAGCAAACTAGATAACCATAAATCCATCTACACTTCAATGCTGCTGGGTAAGCTAGATATTGGCCACCATAAAGCCGTGAAATGCTCCAGAGATGTTGTTGATTTTGATAGGCCAGATATGCACAACAACCCTAATAACCATATCTAGATAGGCCAGATATGCTCAACAACCCTAGTAACCATATCAAATTCACTCTTGTTCTGAATGGAACCCTTTCAGTGTTCTCCAGCCGTGAGTCGGTTGTGCTAGTTAAGAATTAGATAACATAAATTATATGTTATCTTGCATATCCATATATAAGGAAAATTAAAGAAGATAAAGTTTCATTTAAACAATAAAATTAAGGACCCAATGTTGACTTATAAACCCAATTAAAAGAACTAAAGGAAGACCCTACAATAATATAAGAATCCAATGTCAACTTACAACTCTATTCAAAGGTATTAAGGAAGACCAAATCTTATTTCAACCATATGTAAGAATGCAATTGCTATCTTAAAAATTCATTAAAGGAGTTAAGGGAAGACCAATATTATGCTTAACAATTAAAGGTATTCATATGCTAAATTACATCTCGAGGTAAAGAAACAAAAAGGAGTTCTGAGATCTATCCCCGCCCTTAATCCGGTGTGCAGAAAAATATGAAATTTGTTACATTCATCAATTTGTCCCTCCATCTAGACCTTAATTTGACCCTCAATCTGGACCTTAATCTATCCCTCAATGTAGAACTTAATCCGACCCTCAATCCAACACTTAATCTGGTCCTAGATCTGACACTAATTTCTAATAATTTATTAATTTTATAGCTTTTGAGGAAGGGACAATAAATTTGATGCAGGGTCTATCAATAATTGGAAGCGATAGGTAAGAGGTGAGTGAACGTGTATACGCCAAGCCAATAAAACAATTGCAAACTCACCCTTCTTGGTGTTAACTCTACAAATGTTATCACTGTTTTAAAACGTGTAAAATCAATACAAAAACAATTAACTGGAAATGGGAAAACTAGACACGAATATCTTAAATAAAACTATTATTTTCAAGAGAGACGTTTCCATTTGGAACTTAATCCAACACCTAATCCGACCACTGATCCGGCCCTTGATCCCGACCTTGGAACGAAACTAAATTTCTGAAAAATTCAAAATTAAAATTTACAAGCAATGAATTGATTTTGAAATGGTTAAGCCTTAAGGAATGGATAGTAAATAGATACAGAGGAACTCATGAAGGTCAAGTTAATTTTTGTATCCCCAAATTCATTCCATGAATTATAATACTTAAAAATTAAAATTCAGAAAAATAAAAATAAAGAGAACAATAAATTCTCAATTAAATTATGGGTTTGTTTCTAAAATACAACAAAGGAAATACACAACTGTAATGACCCCATCATTGCAACTACATGCGACACAACGCAAAATAATTTTCTTTTTTCTTTAAGTAGGATGACAACAACGACAACAGTTAAACAATACAACTTGACTACGAACACAATGCATGTAGATCAGACAATAGACAACAACGACTCAACATACTAGCACATCAGGCAACTGGATGAAACATGTGATAATCAATAGACAGATAAAATGACTACCCGCCCAACACAAGAAAGACAATGCCTACAAGTGAAAGGACAACATCACAATCCCAACACAACGGCTTCGACGACTAGTAACTAGTAGCCTCTACGGCGTGAAACCAATTGCATTAAGGCATCATAGAACCAAGTATCAACATCAATTACAATGAACAATGCCCACATCAGGAAGCACAGACTCCAGCCAAGTTATCATTCACATCTATCCATCAGGGCACGCAATGATCCCCTCATCAGGAATCATGCTGTCACAAGGCGATAGGCATGATAGTCACCAAGGCGCAACATAACATATCTAAACCAGTATCCCAAGAAAGATCCAACGCGCTAGGAGACTGAATTAACTGTCCAACATGAATACTATACCCAAGAACCCAATCGATAAGTCAACAATACGCAAGGGAAATCTGACTACTAAACAATCATACATCATAATAACTTCCTAGCGCAACAAATTCTATGCAAACATACATCAATCTATACACATTAAAAATAATTATTATCAAAACAAATAGTTCCTTGTAACTATTTTCCAATTCCAATATCAAATAAGTATTTTCCTAAGGATGAATTCGCTATCCTTTAAACTGAAACAAATAAGAAACATGTCTTTTAAAACAAAATAAAACATGTATTTTAAAACTAAATGTGTTATCTTTTAGAATGAAACAATATAATAAAATTGATATCTATGGAACGCAGATAGGATCTATATAATGAAATTGCTATTTAATGGAATGAAGTTAAAATCACTATCTATATGATCTATATATTGATATCACTGTATTTTTTGTATTTATTACTGTATTTATTGGTAATTATTGTTGTATTCAAATCATTGTCTAATCAATAACTATCAATATGCTATCAATCGTTGTCAATATGCTATCACTATTAGTAAAATTGTTGTCAACATGTTATCAGTATGCTATAAATAAATCATCATTAATAAAATATGTTATCAATATGATATTAATAAAATCATTGTCTTTTAAACCCTATGATTTGTTGTCCTTTAAACAATACATCGATTTAAACAATCAATTATATCGTTGTCTTTTAAACAGGGTTAACAAATATAAAAAGGAATTTAGCAAGAAGTTAAAATATGTATCTGTCTTAAAAAGGTTAACAAATATAAGAGAATTTAGCAAGGAATTAAATATGTATCGTGTTGTCAACAATCCACATTGTTGTTTATTAAAAATGAATTAACAATTATAATTAAAATAACAAGGAATTAACAATAATTAGATCTTTGTCTAATTGAAAGAAAATGTTGACTAGCAATGGCATCGATGTCGAGCATTCATTCGTTGTGCAGTTACATTTTTAAAAAGAATTTAAAAATATACAAATTTAACCTCTGCCAGCAATTTCATTGTGTTAAATACATTTCAAAAGGGAGATAAAAAATCTATCAAACGAATTCTCCGCCAGGTAAAATCATTGTGGTAAATGCATTTAAAAAAGGAGATAGAAACTTTATCAAATCGAAATTTCTGCCAGGTAAAATCGTTGAAGTGAATGCATGTAAAAAGGAGATATAAACTCTATCAAAACGAAATTTCTACCAGGTAAATTCATTGTGGTAAATGCATGTAAAAAGGAGATATGAACTCTATCAAATGAAATTTCTACCAAGTAAAATCGTTGTGGTAAATGCATGTAAAAAGGAGATATAAACTCTATCAAGAAGAAAATTTTTCCAGGTAAATTCGTTGTGGTAAATGCATGTAAAAAGGAGATATGAACTCTATCAAAATGAAATTTATGTCAGGTAAAATCATTGTGGTAAATGTATGTAAAAAGGAGATATAAAACCTATCAAAACGAAATTTCTGCCAGGTAAATTCGCTCTGGTAAATGCATGTAAAAAGGAGATATGAACTATATCAAAACGAAATTTCTTCTAGGTAAAATCGTTGGGGTAAATTCGTAATAAATATATATTAAATACCTTGTTATAGTATATAAAATCATAGTCACTATATCTTACAATAGAAGTCACTACATCTTAAAAACACAGGCAATATATTAGATTGCATTCAATACATGTAAATTGCAATCAAAATACCAAACCAAGCACTAGGATTCATCATTAAACTCACAGAGATGATACCAAACAAAGTGTTGGGATTTATCAATAAAATTGCAGAGGTTATACCAATAAAGCGTTGAGTAATATGCCAAGAAATCACAGAGATAAAGTGCAGAGATAATCAAACAAAAGCGTAGAGACGAATCAAACAAAGATTAATCAAACAAAAATGTAGAGATACTCAGCAAAAGAAGGCGCAAGACTAATCATTCGACAATGGATCAATCAAAATACACAGATACTCATTCACAAGATGGCGCAAAGAATTGAGATTAATCATAAGAGAAAAATGTAGAAATAAGTAAGGGTTTGATAACTGGGAGAAATGTATCATTCACTTATTCTCCATGCACAGGAAAGTAGGACACTTGAATCTATAAGTATTTAAACACTGAAGTGACGACCATCGATTCGTCTCCTGGCCAACTTCTCAGGCACGGACTAATAACTAAAGGGATAATGGACAGAAGATAAAAAATCAAATTTTTCTTCGCATTAATCAATAAAAACAAATGCAGAGAATTCATTGCAATTAGAGGTTGGGTTCACCACGGCAAATCAATTCAGAATACAGCGAGCAAGGGGATTACAAATACCGTAGGAAATCAAGTGCAAGAAATCTCATGGCAATGAAATCTTCAATCGAGCACATAAAATAACATGTGTAAATTAAATTTCATTGCAAGTAACAACTTCAACAAGCGTACCTTAGCCAAACGTGAATGCTCCGAAATTGTTGTCTCACATGCGCTCCATCCATCTCCCTCTTTCCAACTGATGTGACCTCACTGGTACGTCCCATCCAACGCTAGGGGTAATATTCTTCCCCCTGAGCCCCCCGAACCGCAAAGGGGCCACGTACACAATACCAAATAATGCTAGCACCCAACTTGCCTCGCAAGGTCAATCTACCACTCGTTACTTGAGCTAGGCATCCCAAATCCCATAAGAGAAAGTCTAGTCAAGGTAAAATTTCAACAGTGTAACGTTACGCAAAAAATGAGATCCAACTCCTCCTCCTCCATCTTTTTTATAGAGTTTTCAAGTAATCAGTTTCCCAAATTCTCATTAAATTCTTTTTTCATTAATTTTAATTAGGAAAAACCTCCTCCATACACATGTCACCCATCCTCTAGTTGCACCAGAAAATAAATTTTATTAATTAATTAAATATTCCTATTTCCCTCACCCACCTAAAGCATTCCTAAAAATGCTCCTCGGTGTCCCAAAATTCCCTTACACTTCTTAAATGACTTACGCCTTACTTAATTCCTAGTTGAATTCAAAATTAGAAAGTTCTAAAAGGAAGATTCCTTACTAAGTTAGACATTCAACTTTTTCCTTACGTTTTCCCTTTTCTTTAAGTTTCCCTTTTTCTTTAAGTTTCCTAATTCTTTTAAGTTTCCCCATTTTTCCTTTTTAACTAAAAATCAATTTAGCAAGTGTAGATAAAACAACCCTTTTACCCTTTTTCCATTTTAATTAACAATTAACTTAGCAAGTGTAGATAAAACAACCCTTTTACCCTTTTTCCGTTTTAATTAAAAATTAATTTAGCAAGTATAGAAAAAACAACCATTTACCCTCTTTTCTTTTTAACTAAAAAATAGTTTAGCAAAAGTAGATAAAAACAACCATTACCCCCTTATTTAAAATTAATCCTCCATTATAATTTTGACGTTGATAAATAAGTTTGAATTTCTTACCCCCCTTCTTGTTACATGTTTATTTATTAATTTTATTTTTTTTACCACAAGTTCTACTTAGTCCTAGCTTTTAATTTCACTAGGTTGGGCGACATTTTTATTAGGAAAAAAATGTTTTTAAATATTACTTATCACATCATTTATTTTAAGGCCGACAATTTATTCACTTACTAGTTAAAATCGTGATGTGCCCTTGAGGATGCACTAGGTGCTCCAAGGGTGCTACTCACCTCTTTCGTTTTCCTTGCACGACATGCCCTTTAGGACGCACTATGTGCTCCAAGGGTGCCACTCTCCTATTGACTGACTTTGGTAGATGTCAAACCCATGGATTCAATACTCCATCAGGTGATCTTGTGGGAGACTAAGGGCCTCTAAGGAATAAGGCCCCTACCTTATTGTGCACCCCTTATAATCATCATGAGCAACTGTCGCAGTATACCCTCATGGAATCATCAGTCTTCTCGAACTAGGTAATTGTTAACCTACATTTCAAGCCACGGCAAGAGTGCTAGTAGGTTGTGGCAGGGTTGCTGCCACACCTCTCCCTCAAATTCTTTGGTTGTAGTGTGTGACCCCTCTACTCCATAAGTGAGTCTGGTCGGCAAGCTATCGTCAACCTGCATCCATCAACGAATCATGTCAGCAATAATAATCAATCATCATAACATCTAATCATATGTGCATATTTCACATCAACAACATTCAAACCCAACAGTCCACTCCCTGAATCAATCCGAAGTCCAAGGGGTATCATCGATGCCTCTGCATCCTCAATGTACAAATTCCTACACACTTAGGAGAACCCAGTCAATAGAACCTGTCTACGTAAGTACAATCAAAATAACAAATCATTAAATCCATCATATCTTATAATCATAATCAACACGACCAATAGTATAATAACCTGGATCACTTGCAAGCAAGTGTCCTCAAATAATAAGTTTGCTTAGTGCGCACAAGAGCGAGATGTTACATACACCCCCTCTTGGTCTAAACTTCGTCCCGAAGTTTCACAATATATAAGTGTCGAAATAAAGTGTATCACAACTATATCATAATTCTATCTATCAAACATAAATGGAAATTGTTGACGCATATCATATGTGTCCTCCCAGGTCGCCAAGTGCGGACTATAGTTGTCCCACTAGACCTTGACCTAATCTATTGTTCAACTTTGTAGTTGTCGAATGCGATGGTCTAGAATTTGGATTGGCTCCACCGTGAGTGCACCCTCATCAAATACCTGCAAGGAACTCATGTCAATAACATGTGTAGGATCACTAA
>SNQJ01S0011047.1:10639-23871 GCA_010110895.2 Picea sitchensis
CTGTATCTCTGTGTTTATGGTTGCATCTCTGATATATTTCTGTTATATTACTGGATATACGTGATATCTCTGTGTATTTCTTTATTATATCTCCGCTCTCATTTCGTGCCGAAAATAATCCGGATCAATTCTACTAGTGGCAAGAATTCTTCCCCATTTCTATTGGTCCATCACGTACATACGCAACATGTTCTCCAATATTTGGTGTTTTCGTTCCATCTACCTGTCTGTATCTGGGTGATACACAGTACTAAAGTTAAGTTGGGTTCCCAAGGCCTCTTAGAAACTAGTCCATAATCATCCAGTAAACATCAATCCTCGATCGGATATAATCCTCTTCGGCACGCCATGCAGCCTCATAATCTCACTGATGAAAACTCTAGCTATGTTAGGTGCCTAATACACCATACACAAAAGAATAAAATGAGCACTCTTCGTGAGAGTGTCGACTACCAAAAAAATCGAGTCATGTCTCCTTGTCATCAGTGGCAATCCAACAATGAAATCCATCGAAATGACCTCCCATTTTGATTCTAGAATCGCGTGTGGTTGTAGTAATCCTGCTTAATGTCTATGTTCAGACTTCACCTGCTGACATTATAGACATATTGCCACATAGTTGACTATGTTTTCCTTCATTCCTTTCCAGAAGAATAAGGGTTTAAGGTCTGCCCTCATCTTCATGGTTGTTGGATGAGCCATGTACACAGCTCTGTGAGCCTCATTTAAGATCAAACTTCTCAACTTGTCGTTGGGCAGTACATAAATTTGAATTTTAAATCTCAATAATCCATCATTGTCCATAGTAAATCCTTCAAATTTTGGTACCATTATTGTGTTTTGTCCGATAAAATCCTTGACCTCTTTGTACCAATCATTGTCGCGTTGTAAGGTTATAATCTTTTAACGTAGATTCGTCTGAAGAGGCATAACCAAAAACATATGTGGTCTCTGACTCAATGCATTGGACTAAAGATAGATGACAAATTCAATGGCAAGGAGGACCCAAAAATCAGAGTACATTGAAGCTCTCAATTAGAGAAAAACGACATAAAAAAATCTCAAAGTTATTACATATGCAATTATTTCTAGTCTATAACCCTATATCTGCAAGCGTTTTGAATCCATATCATTTCAACCGTCACGAGAACACACCTGAACTGAACTGAGTTATATTAAAAGTTCTTTATTACTGATATATCCAAGTCAAACTGAACTGAATTATATTAAAAGTTACTTATTCTTATGGATATAGAAGTCCACGGAGTAATTGGTATAATCTGAAATACTTTCTGGTTTCTCGGCCAAAATTTTATTGCCGAGGAATTAATATCATCTACCTTCCTATGTGCGTATAAATGTTGGAATGAAAATTTTAATATTGTTGGACTGTGTGCATTCCTATATATATTATTATTTTTTATCAATCCAAACAAGCAATAATTGTTTTACAGGTTTTTAGGCATTGGTGGGAGTAAGGTGCATAAGCCAAGGAGGAGGGGAGTAAACCATGAATGCAATGTGTCACTATGGTTGACATCTGTTATTACTAGCTACTCCAGGTGCCTTGTAGATTTTACACGATACAAGGACGACTACCTCCACCAATTTCACTGCAGATTCATCCTTTATGAATCCTAGTGTGAATGCTTCTATTGCAATTTTTACAGGTTGTGAGGATTGCGAGGACTTCCCCGTGTACTCAGCTTCCATGAACAACAAATTATTCTGCTGCCAACAACAACAAATTCATTCCCGCTGCTGTGAACAACAAAAACAACAAATTCTTCTGCTGCCAGCAACAACAAATTCAACGAGGTAGAAATTTTACAAATCCTTTTTCATAGTAACAATTTTACAAATCCACCTTTAGTTATGGAAAATTGACTTCAAATTAAAAAAGAAAACATAAATAAAGGTATAATAGGCTAACCAGTATCCAAAGGATAACATGCAAAACAGTATATGCAAAACAGTATATGCAAAACAGTATATGGTTCAATCGTTGGTGGATGTAGGCAAAATTTCTCTCCTCTGATTCATCTATCAAACGGTAGAAGGGGCATATTATAGTGGTACAACAAGCCAAATTGCCTATTTCTGTTAAAGAACAATTTTAATAGTAAAGGCTCACAACTTTGTTATCGGACATTGAACACGTTTTTGCGGGACACTGAACACGTAGCAGCAGTTGCCAACTGTTACTATGAGACACCAACACCCCTCAAACCACCATTGTGTCTAAACCCTCCAATAAAACATTTGATGCACCCTACATGACATTTTATGCACCCTATTGCAAAGCATTTATGCCCTGTATGATAAAATGTCCACCATCATGAATCATAACTTACCTCTGCACCAGGGTGCTTATTGTTTGCCATCCAATAACCCAAATCCACAATTTCATATTACTCGGCCAGAGCACGTTATACTCACTTGTATGGTATCTTTTGATGCTCGTTCGCGGAAAACTCTGCCCATCATTCTGGTCCATTCATTGCCCTAGGAAGTCAAGCCTACTTTTGAACCATGATTATCCAAAATTTTCTATAAATATAGTAGTCGCGACTCGCCACAGCACAACATTTTAGTTTATGTGTAGTCTTCGGACTCCTGGGACATGTTGCTGTAGCCTGTGGGTATAACTATTACGCACGCAGAGAATCAAACTCATGCTTGGAAAATGCAACTGACGGGTGCCACAACCCGGGCTCTCGCAGTAGGCGCAAATTCATCTTCTGATGGTAATGGCATTACTAGTGATCATAATTTTGGAATAAAGAAGAAACGGTCTGAAGATTCTAAGGTGAGTCCGGCCACTCCTGGAATAAATAAGATTCTAAGGTGAGTCCGGCCACTCCTGGAATAAATAAGAAACGGCCCAAAGATTCTAAGATGAGTCCAAAGGCTACAGTTGTGATCACAGACCCATACAGTTTCCAGGAAAAGGTGCAGAAGTTCACAGGAATGCCCACGGCCCCTGCTAGCAGTACATCTGAAGAATATGAGAGGCGGCCTTTGCTCTTCAAGCCAGAGCACAGCGCGCAAAAAATAATGTACCACTAACCACCTTCCCTGCTCTATCTTCAGTGCTCATGGATTCTACCTATTGTTGCAGTCTCCCTTTCTCTGATCATGTTCTCGAATTTCCACTAATAGAGGGTGAACATCTGGTTGAAATCCATATGAGTAATTCTATGTTGCAGCTTCCTTCTTTCAGCGATAACGAAGCAAGTAATCACAAATCTGGTGTCCATTGTGAGGACTTCGTCGTGTACTCGACTTCCATGAACAACAAATTCTTCTGCTGCCAAAAACAACAAATTCATCCCCACTGCTGTGAACAACAAAAACAACAAATTATTTTGCTGCCAGTAACAACAAATTCAATAAGTAGCAATTTTACAAATCCTTTTTCATAATAACAATTTTACAAATCCATCTTTAGTTATGGAAAATTGACTTCAAATAAAAATAAAAATAAAGAAAGGTACAATAGGCTAACTAGTATCCAAAGGGCTAACTAGTATCCAAAGGATAACATGCAAAACAGTATTTGGTTCAATCGTTGCTGGATGCAGGCAAAATTTCTCTCCTCTGATTCATATATCAAGCGGTAGCAGGGGCATATAGTAGTGGTACAACAAGCCGAATTGCCATTTTTTTGTTAAAGAAAAAATTTAATAACAAAGGCTCACAACTTTGTTACTGTACATTGAATACGTTTTTGGGGGACACTGAACACATAGCAGCTGTTGCCAACTGTTACTATTATTAGACACCAACACAGCTCAAGTCACTATTGGACATTGCAAAAAGGTTATAGAATTTATGTGTCCATTTAATGTTTGGAATTAATGCTAAGTTGAAACTTAGCATTAATCCACTTTGCTCTCTGTAGCATTATTTAATTGGGAAAAACTTATGCTTTAAACTAAGATTGAGGTGAAAAATTTGGAGGGTCATTTGAACCACCAATCAAATATCAGAAAAAATGCTTTAAACTAATTAAGATAAAAAAATAAAACCAGTTTTGGCCCGCAGGGGTGTAGACCAATTGGCAAGTGCCGTGTAAATGGAAGGAACTATGTAAAATGAGGTCTCAAGGTCGATTCTCACCCCGATTTACTCGGAAGGCGTGCTTACGGGCTGTGTTTTGTAACTAATAGCTTGTCAACGACCTAGAGATCACTATATACCATGCCTGGATGGCAAGTATAATAAATAAGAGTACATAAATTAGAAATTGACTTTTAGTTTACATTCCTATGTCCAATTATTTGATTATGTCTTTTCATAATGAGTAAATGGAACATATACAATGGAATAAATCTATTTCAATATATGTGTATTGGTTTTAGTATGTTCCATTGATTGCAATATATTATTTTCATTTCAATTTTAATGCATTTTTTTTTAATGTTTGTAGCATTGATTTCAATAGATTACCTTCATTACAGTGTTTGTGCATTGGTTTTAGTGCATATTGTATTGATTTCATCAATGAAATAATGTAAAACAATCAATTGCATTGATTTCAATGATGATATTCGAAAAATTATTTATTACAATTGAATAGTTGCACTGATTTCATCCATGACACAATGCAAAAAATAGGATGTATTGATTTCAGTGATGATATAGTGAAAAATATTTAGACTCTAAAGGAATCATGTAGTTGTATTGAATTAAACAATGCAAAAACCAAAAATTATAGGTTGCATTATTTTTAATGATAATATTACCATGAAAAATGATTCAAAGTATTGATTGAAGAAACAAGAAAATTGATTCAGTGCATTTAAGTTAATTGAATTTAACAATAACACAATGCAAACGAATTTCAAAATACATATTATGATGTTGCGAAAATAATTCTATGTGATAAGATAAATTTTATCACTCCATTTGATTTGATTCCTATATTAATATTTCTATATTAAAACCATTATAATATTAATATATATAGAATGTTAAAATATGCCATGCATTCAAAACTAGTGATGTCCTTTATAAAATCAAAATTAAATAATCTCCACTACCATTTATAAAAGTATGAATTGACCAATCATTATGTATTTTTTTACATATTTAAAAGGAAATTTTTCCATGAAGCCTAATCAAGCCAATTATGAAAGCTTTAGGGTTATAAACGTAGTGAAAATGCATTAAGATTTCAAAAAATTAAAGGAGTACATCTAGTAAAAAAGAAAATGTAAAAGAAATTCCTTGATAAGATGAAATAATATCTTGTGAGTTGGTAAATGCATGATAGTTTGAATGTGAAAATGCTAACATTGTAAACGTTTCCCAAACAAAAATACCCAAGTAGAGTGTGAGACACTTATTCCATCCTTGGGACATGAGTATGCAGTGCATGTAATTATGGAGGTGATGAATATAAGGGATAAGGGGAGTAAAATCATGTTTTCAATCCTGAAGTGAGGAGAATAATCAAATCAAGGCAAGTTTGAGAATGTAATTCCAACAAGGAATAAAGATCAATTTATTAAGCCATTTTGAACATTTTCAAGGTCAACATTATTAAGTAATAATAAATTATCAATCAAACTAACCATAGTCAAAGGTATCATTATAATCCAATTTGTGAACAAGCAGAACGGTGGAAGAGAATCAGTTTTTAATAGAACTAAGAGCTTCGTAAAAAATAATGCCTCGTTCAAAACGAAAGGTATCAACTTGTTTCCATTCTCTAATAATCATTATTTTAAGGCGCAAAATGAATGCATATGAGATAACCTTAATTGAGTCAATTTTACTTCACCAAAGAATAGAAAATTATAAAAGTGCATGATTTGTTTTAAGCTCAAGGCTTATAAAAATAATGCATCGTGAAAATCCCAAAATTGTCATCTCACTTCCAATCTTGGACATATATTCTTATTGGTCACGGATCATCCATCGTAAAATTTCACTTTTAGTTTAATTATATTGATTTGCCAAAATCCTCAACTAACTCATTTATGCATCAGACAACAACTTTGACGAAACTGTCAAAATATCATGATAATTTGGTTTTAAGCAAATTGGTGCATGTAATTGACTTGAATACGTTCAAAAAAAGAATTCAAAAAATATTGAATGACCAGAGAGAAAAGAGACTCAAATGTTGCAATCAATACTTATGTCAAGAAAATGCAACGAACCAATGAAATTTCATGATGCAACAATCCATCATCAAAATCATAATCATTAAGTTGGGTGTATGGATTTAATTTTACTAATGATTTTGTTCCAACAAAATTACATCACCAAATCATCATCCCATAAAGATAAAAACCAAAAGAAACACAGAAAACCAAACACCAAAGAAAGGGAACCATCAAAACATCCTTTCAACACAAAAATATGGAATGCAAATGAAAACATTTTTTTCCAAAATTCAATTGGGGGGGGGGGCTTTATTTTTACAAAAATTAAAGGGAATTGTTGAGGCCTCAACACTAGGGAAATAAAAGTAGAAATATAAATACCTAAATCTATACGAGACAATTATGAAAATGAACAATTGATTACATTGCAATGTTGATAGTTATAGACAAACAATTTGTGAAACAAACAATATAATATAAATGGCTTGTACATGAGAAAAGACTACCATGTAAAAGAATATGATTACACCATTTCAAAAATTAGAAGAATAGTAGAAGAAGTTCTACACATAAAAAAATTCAAAAATAAAGTTAGTCTCCAAAATAGCTTGGCCAACAGTGGCTTCTCATTCATTGATTTTCAAAAAGAGTTTACAAATTTGCAGAAGAAAACTCTCCTTCTTCATTGAGATTGTATTAATTATACAAAAGGAACAAGGAGAAGAGTAATAATTTTTGTTTGTTCATTTCCCCTTAATGGATGTTGATTTCCCCTATCAAAGTGTCATTTTCTCTTGTCTAAGGGTTTGATTCATGTCTTATGTTCAGCTCCCATCCTTGGTCGTTCAAGTCTCCTCCTCTAGGAGAATGCTCCATTTGAATTGATGAATCTCCTTCCCTTTCCCTTCTCTGTATTCTTACTTAAGATTTCCATTCCTCAAAAATTTTATTAAGTGCACCCCCCTTGTGAAAATTGTGGTGTTTAAAAGAATCTTTATAGGATGCAATACTCTCCCTCATTCTTTTCTGAAATTTCTCCATCTTAGGCAATAGAGTTTTGATCAGTGTTATTTCCTTGGTGGGGTATTTGATAAAACTTGGATAGATGTTTCCTCAACCTCATAGAGTGAACTAATATATTCCTTATTGGTGCTAATACAATCATCTATACCCTTAGATACACGTTCCTATGAAAATAAATTGTTTTTTGGTCCAAAAGAGGGAAAATGGAAATTGTTTTCCATATTCTCTATGACCTGCCACATTATAGAAGAGTCTGTTACTTTATGTGTGATCCTAAGGGGATTTTGAGCCACTTACTTCCATCATATCATGTCAAAATCCATCTCTGCAAAGGATTCTGATGTGAAGACAAGAACTTAAGAAGGGATTTCTTCTAGGGAGGGAAGTCAATATTTCACCTTGTCAAACTATAACTAAGCTTGTTGATATGCAAGATCCCATGATTAAACATGTTTCGTGACATATACTATGTAATGACCCTACACATGTATATTTTTTTCTCTATCATAGAATTCCCTTTGCACAATGTTTATCTCATTTTTCACCCTAAAGGCATAATCAATGAAATCAAAATTTCAGTATTTGTTGGATTTACAATAGTTAACTTGGTTTTCCAACAAGGTCATTCTATCCTCTTTTTATTTTAATTTATTTTCTACATACACATCCTTAATAAATTCTCCTTTGAAATAAAAAGACTAATAGAAGTAGAGGAAGAAAAACTAAACTTTCTTGTGTCCATCACCACAATCTTAGCTAACTCTCCTTCATTTGTGTTTATGCCTTATCACTTGATTCCTTTGTTTATCAAATGCAAACAATTTCAGAATGGAAACTTAATCTATTGGTGTTGCAATAGGGCCATCACCTCTTGCAACCATTCTTGGACCAAAGGTACCAAAAAATGTTTGAGTAGTAAAGACTTATTCCATTCCTAAAGAATCGTGTTGCTCCATATTGTTTTCATTTTTTTTAAATGAAACTAAACTTTATATGTTATAATGAAGGGTTGTGCCGAAGAAAAAAATGGGAAGACAAAACAACAAAAACAGCACAAGGCATGTACATAGTTCTAGAGCTACATAAGAAAAATTCGAATCTCTTGCCATATTAGTCTCCAACTCAGACTGACGAATTATCTATTTTACAAACTAACCTAAGAGAAAAAGTATTTTGAAATACATCCATTGATAGGAGGATTCACAATCCTAAATTATCGGTGTTATGGCATGTTGGAGATTCCCATATTCAATGTCCATTGGATTTGTTCCACGATCCTCTATGTCGTTGGCCATATTTCCCATGTGAAGGGATATAGTTGCACCTTGATTGATCGATGCAAAAGCCAAATGTTGGGGAAGAAACAGGGAATTTAGGTGTTGAATATAAAACACCATCTCATCAATTCGTTGTCTCTAGATGGCAAGAAGATTCATCATGGAAGCCAAAGCATACTCCATTTCCCCTAACTCAACTAATATTTGGTGAAGATTTGAATTGTTAACTTTGTAAATTTCCTCATGTCGCTAAAGAATTATTTTCATTTCACTCCAATTAGGTTCCATTATTGACCATGACATACAACATACAAAAAAATCCCACCACACAAAGCTAGGCATAGGGTCTCCTATTCCAATTTTAATAAAAACAAGTTGAAGGTGGACTTGAACAGGACTAGAAGAAACCACACATAAGAAAAGACTAACATTACCAAAACCAGAGGAGAAAAACTTGAATACTAGGAGGGGCTTGGTATGAAACCCCAACAATGTCAGCATCAAACGAACACCACCACCACCTAGAAACTGAAGCAACTCCTAGATAAAAGGAAACCCAAAAAGAGAAAGGTTCTAAATAACAGTCACGAACACCAAAGAAGAGAATGCCATAACCAGAGAGAACCTGCATAAAAGGATGAACTAGCATGAAATAAAATGAATTGCCATCCCATAACTATAACTCCTCAAATGTACGAGAGGAAGTACCATGAAAATGATGAACCACTCCATCTACCACATGTCATCACAATTAAATAAGGATCATATTGTATTATGGGATGGGTAAATCCCCCCTAGTCCCATTAATTTTGATCACTCCTACATCCAATTATGACCCAAGTTTAGCCCAATGGTTTGCTTGATCATTAAGCTCTATTTTAACATGAAGAATTATGAAATTATCAAAGTCTTCAATGAGTGAAAGGGTGCAAGACATGATACTATAAAAGACATTATTATCAAACTGAGACTTTTTAATGATTGCTTGAAAAACCATCATAGAGTCCCCAAGAACCCCAATATTTGTAACATTTTGATCTTTCACAATGCACACACCTTTCCATAAAGCATAGGCCTCATCAACATTGTTTGATACATTCCCTATTCCCTAAGAAAAGGATGTTATGGTACTTCCTCCGGGGTCAAAGAAACTCCCCCCCTCCCCATGCTTGCCACCCCTCCATATTGTTTTCATTGACATTCACCTTTTATGCCAACTCCTCTTCTTCTTGTCTTGTTTCTTTAGTATGGGCACCATATTGATTTTTCTTCATTTTTTCTTCTTCCATTCTCTTTTTGTATTTAGCTTTGGCTTTAGTTTCAACTTATTTTCTAGCTAGATAATGTTGCTTTATTTTTTCTACTTCAACTTCAACTTTCAATTCTTCTTCTTTTTTTCTATCTTTTTCTACTTCAATTTCATCCTTATTTCTCTTGGCCTCAACATCTTCCTTGCCTTTATTATTTTCTTCTTGTTTCTTCATGGATTCAACATCTTCCTTATCTTTCTTCTTAGATTTTTCATCATCCTTAACTTTATTTTCATATTTTACTTTCTTTTATAATTCTTCTTTATTAGATGCTTTTGTTTGTGCCTCTTATTTTTTTCTAGCTTCATCCTCTGCTCTAGCTTTTTCTAGTGTTTCATGTCTTCTCTTTTCCTGCTCCTTTTTCTTCTTTTGAAGAGATTGTCTTTTAGAAATAGCCTTTTCGACACTCTAGTGATTTTTCCTTTCATTTTCCTCAGTAATAGCTTATATTTATACTTGTTCTTCCAGAAACTAGTATTTATATTATTCTTCCAAAAAACAGTATTTATAGGGAAAACTGGAATTTATACTTATTCTTTCACAAACCCTTGAAATAAAAATAAAAAGGGGGATACTCTATAGATGAGGACCACCCTATTCCTATGAATGCATTGGAGGAACAAACCACATATAGTAGATAATAATACATATAAAACTATGGAGACCTTGTAAGTGAATCCTTTTGATCCTTATGTACAACCTTTTCTAATGTCTTGGACAAGATTGCTACCTAGTTGAAAATTATACCACTTTATATTATCTCATGCATCATTGGGACCCAAATATTTACATGGGATGAATCCTTCTCACCATAGATCATGATTACTAGCTAGGTTTCCCATGGGTATCCTAATATGAGTTGTATGGTGGGGAAGGGATTATTACTTAGGGCCTTGAAGGTTATCCACTCTTCATACCAATCAGCAAGAATGTCATGGAAATTATGTTCACAAGTGAAACTTCTCACCCACTCATTAGTAAAGTAAATATAAACCTTGGAAATCTTGTAATATGCCTCAAAATCTATTAATAAAAATGAAACAATGAAATATCCTTTATCATTCTAAATTTGTTTGGTGCTTAACCTCTATTTGTCATATCAGATATTTGATATTTTCTACACAAAGTAGCATGGGGATTATAACATATGTGTTATGGACAAACAACCTCCTTAAATTCTAGGCTATCACAAGCTCTTCTTCTTCCCTTTAATTTAAATCATCGTCATGTACTAGTCCATTCTCATCTTTAACAGAATAGAACAATTCATTATAGGTGTGGGCACTATCATATTCAGTGGTGTGAGCCGTATATATATAGATGGGAAATTTGATATCTTTAGGGGCTTCCATGACTGGTTTCTTGTCCTTGGTATATTTTTTCTCCTTCTTGACTGATTATTCTACTGTTTTGGTTGTCTACTTGATTGTTGATACAATTTCTTTAAGATCTTCTATTATTTCAATTAGATCCATTGGATAGCCTACTACTAATTTTTCATTTGTTCATTTCTTCCTTCTTCTATATACCTTGGTATCCATGTAAAAATTCTTGCATTTTAGCGAACAAAAATAGGGCACATATGGGGTTAAATTCAAAACCAAATTAATTGAACTCGATTGGGGAATTGGGAGAAAGGAAAAGTTCAAACAAGGAAAAGAAAGGCAAATCTTTCAAACATTTGCAAATGTAACATCTTTCTCTTGTGAGAACATGTTATAGACTTATTTTTTGAGGACACTTGCGTGCAAGTGGTCCAGTTATAGTACAAGGTTATATAGTTCGATTATGGATTCTTATGATGATGTTGATGGATTATGATATAATGTTATTTGATATATATGTATTGACATATGCTACTGACGATTTTTCCATAAGTGTCCAGGAGACTTGACAGATTGTGGATGTTGATGGCATCGATGAACCTCCTTGGACTTCAGATTCAGTCAGGGAGTGGATTGTATTAATTTGAGTATTTCATTTATGCATATGTGACATATGATCGATTATAGTTTGATTTTGTATATGGATCGTTGACTGTGTTTCGTTGATGGATGTAGGCTGACGATTTCTTGCTAATCTGACTTACATAAGGAGTAAAGGGGCCATGCACATAGACCAGATATTGAGGGAGAGGTGTGGCAGATTCCCTGTCAATGCCTACTAGCACTCTCGTCGTGGCTCGAATTATAGGTTAGCGATTACCTAGTTCAAGAGCTCCATGATGTTGTGAGAGAAGACTGAGACAATCACTCACGAAGATTTATAAAGGGTGTGCAATAAGGCAAGGTCCTTATTCCTTAAAAACCTTTAATCTTTCACAAGGTCACCTGAATGGAGTGTTGACCCCAAGGGTTGGAAAACTACCAAAACCAGTCAAAGGCGAATGGCACCCTTGGAGCATGGGAGTGCGTCTTGAAGGGCATGTCGCGTGATTTAAAAAGAAACTTGAGTTAACAAATCTATGTGGCCTGGAAAATAATAAATTAATTTGACATTGTCAGATTTAAAATAATTAATTAATGAGTAAATTATTAATTATAAATCCCTATAAGAGTCTAAGTCTTTTCAAATAAAATTTAATTTAGCAGAAGTATAATTAATTTTGCAAGGGGGAATGTGTCATTAAGGAAACTCCTATAAAGAAAATGGAAAATAGGGGAAAAGGAAAAAAAAACACTGGTTATGGGTAAAGTTATGCTGCATAATTTTTGATTGGTTTTACTTGTGAGAGTTGGGATACCCAGTTTGAGAGAGAGTGGTGGCTCTATCTTGCGAGGCAAGCTCGGAGCTAGAGGATTTCTGGTTGTGTGTATGTGTGGCCCCTTTGCAGCTCGGGGGGCTAAGGGGGAAGAAGAGTACCCCTAGCATTGGCTGGGAAGTATCAATGAAGTCTCAACGATTAACAAGTGGAAAATCGGAAGGAGAGACAATTACGAAGATCGTCTCCAGGTCCATCTTCGTCGTTGGTTACGGTATTCTTTTCTGAGATTGAAATTGTGTTAAGATTTAATTTGTATAGTGAGTTATTATAAATTTGTCATAAACTTATTGTAATTGTAAATTTGAATTTGACCAATCCTCGATAGTTTTTAATGAAACCTAGAAGACGAATTTCTAATAATTGTTGTTATCTTGATTTCTCAAAATGATTTAATGGATTTAATGGCTGCCCGTGATTGCTTCCCAGAGTTTTAATTAGATTATTATTTTATATGAATGTCATTAACATAGAAATGTCTCATTTTCATATTAAAATAGATCATGTATTATATTTAGTGGTGCGTAGGCAAGATCCGGGAGGAATGAATATCCCATGTGACTACTCTTTCGAACTTTAAGTTTCTGAGATTTAGAATTCTATACAGTGTTGTCGAATTTAACCTTGGGTTTCTTTTCTTAGGCATTTGTTGAGTCGAGGGGATATTTGGATAGTGCATTGGTCTTGCGCCCCTCATGGTTACTCTCCCGGTGGTTGACACGTGGTGTAGTCTCGATCCTTGGTA